>APFE030489296.1:56178-75210 GCA_000404065.3 Pinus taeda
TAGGAGCAATTAAGAAATTCCTACAACAATATTCATATACGGAGGAAACTAGTGCAAATATGAGCCTAAGAGGAATTCATATTTATAGGCTAATTTAGAAGGAAAACATAGAGAAAAAGCAAGAATTGAGGGCAGAGCATGACTAAGTGACATATGAACTATTCTTTCTCCCTGCAAGTTTAGATCATGACACAGATACGATATAGCAAACATAGCAATTGTAGAAAGAGATGAGGAAAACTTATTATTCCATGAAGAAACGCGAGAATTTTGTAATCTTATTCTTCAACCATCGAATCCACATTTAGACAGTCCAAACACAAATGTTCCAGCAAGCTCTGTTCATTAAATCTTTTAGAGCGTACAGAGCAAGTCTCAAAATCAGATTATCGATCAAACACCTCTCACCCTTTGAACAACGAACAACGTTGTTTAAATAGGCAAAATATCTATTACAAACAGATCTCAGATAGATCTGATGGAATCACTACTTCTATCCTAACCTGTACTGAAGTAAATGCAAAAATATCTATTTAAGCTGCGTTGGAGGCAGCAACATCAGAATTGAGTTTATGGGTCATTTCTTGTGATGCGCTGGCTATTTGGCCATAACTCTGTAATTACTGCACATGGAATCCTTTTTCGGTATTGTTTAGGCGGTTCCATAAAATAATCTTCGCCTTTTAGATTGTGGCAGTGGCTGTCCCTTCAGTAAGTTGAGTTGCCCCTTCACATCCAGATTGATATGATCCTCGCTTTGCATGGATGATTGATTCGAGCCCACACTGAAATCTGCGATTTCTGCTGACGTGCTACTGCTTCTGAGTGCATTTTCAAATGGCCTCTCTCAGATTCACTTAAGGGTGGGTTGCATATTTAATTTGTGCTAAACTGAGCCAGATCCAACACTTCCTCCCCCTACTGGGATTCCTAAACACCGAAGAAATGAAGCCATATCTTTGCAATTAGATGCAATTTCCTCAAGTTCCGAGGTTATTTCACCACGAAACTATTCTTTCAGATCCATTGTTTGCTCCTCCTTTTTCTGGGTTGCCCGAATTTCTTCAAGACGCCGCTTTTGACGTCTCTCCATCTCTAGCACACGTTCAGCTTCTGCTCTTTTTCTCATACGCAACTGTTACACCTCCTTTTCCTGTTGTTGTAATTCCAGTTGTCGGCGTGTCCACTCTTCTTCATCGGCACGTTTGAACTCAAAAGTTTCCTTTAACTTTTCATGATCACCAATCAATTCTCTCAGACTCTCAGTCACACCTGATTCTGAACTAACCCCTTTAGAAGTGCCGACAAAATGAATTTTTTTTTTGGAAGCTAATGTGTAAGTTATGCTAACAAAACAACCTCAAGAGAGGTCAAATGAACCTTTTCCTTCGCTTATTGCGTAAAGTAATCTAGCTCGCATCACTTCCTTGCTAGAATAGGGTGGAAGCTTAAGGTAATTGGCACATGTCATGACACTAGGCAAGTATCCATCAGCAGCTTCAGCAGAAGCAGATCCATTCACCCCTCCATTCACTACTGTTGGGTGCTTTCGAACTATTGTCAACTTCGTATTTAGAATAGCAAGACCACCAGGAGGAAGTCTCGGAGCACCAGTCACAAAACGACAAAATGCACGTTGCTGTTCAGGACTAAACTCCCCCATGATTTGAAGAAGATTGACAATAGGATGACTCTTAGCTGTATATCCATGGTCAAATTTAATGTGATCCACAAGTTTCTCAGCCACCCATAGTTCACGCCGACCGCAGAGAAGATAATCCAGTTCATCCCCCGCAAAAATCTGCAATGATGAAAGGGGAAACACCTGATTAAATTTAGCACGAAATGCCTCCATTTGTGGCATAATACCTGTTTTGACAACTGTATCAACTACTACTGGAACATACTCTTCCAGGTTATCAATGTTGACCATTGCATCCTCCCCTGTCTTGAGGACATATTCGGGATAACCTGGAAGCGTAAAATAAAGGCAAAGATCCTCAATTCTAACATCATGAAAAACATAGTTCAAATATTGCTTTCCTATTATCACCTGACCTGGCCTCCAAGAAATTCTTCTTAGAAACAAGGGCTTGCATTTCTAGCAATATTTTTCCAAGCTCAGGATCAAAAGATAAAATATCATATAAATCAAGTTCCTGTCCAAGGATGAGTTTATAAAAAGCTGTTGAGAGAGGTAAATCTAGGAGTCGACCATCTTGTAGAGCTTCATTACTCAGAATTTTTTCCTTGTATCCAAATTAGAATGAGTAAAGTAACATGAAGCTCTTCAAAATGATTGGTTGTTAATAAATTTCCGTCTTAAGCTTTCCTCCAAGTAAAGGGTTTGCACCAAATAAATTCCAGATCCTTCTGATGGCTAAGAAACTGTCACAACTTTCTCCTCTCTTTACTCCGTTCCATTGATAGTTTGCCACACCCTTTTGCACTTACAATTAAGAATTCGTATGAAGAGTCATCCATTGTAAAATCACCAATATTTTCATTATAGCGGATTATGTTTGAGAAAAGATGTCCTATTTTTTAATGTTGCAGGTAAGGAAGTGATTGAATCGTTAAACTGTTCATTTGTATCAGCGAGAAACCTTGAACCTTCGAAGTATAATTACAATCCCCTGCTTCCTCAGCATTAAAACTCCCAAGCAATGGAACCACCTGGTGAGAGCTCACATTTTCCAATTGTAGACGAAACAGATTCAAGACCAATCTCTGAAGTCATCTCTGGAGCCTTGACCTTGAACTTTCCTTTTTCAATCTCTTCTTCATCTTTGCCAGCAACTTTTCCAGTCATGCATGGCACATTTGACCCTGCTATTGTTGCTTCCTTGACGTCCTTTCCAAGGTTTACAAGATGATGCAGTTTTCCTCCACCTTGGGTGCTACAATTCCCTACAATAAAATGGCCTAACATGTCACATTGGGTTACTCTGCAGCACCTGAAACTGAAGTCAAGACGCATTGCTCATTACACGACTTTGGCTGCCTTCCGTCTTGCATTGTTGCTTCAAATCCTGTGCAGCCTACATTAACACCGTTTTTAGATTCATGGATGATAAGACAAGCTTTCTCATATTTATCACTCTCTATTTTCATGCTTGTTATAGCTGTTCTAAAACCATGTTCAGATTCCAAGTTCATCAGATCATCTTTAGTAAGACTATCTTTCATTTCTATGCTAGTTCTGGCTACTTCAACATTCTCTCCAGATTCTGGATTCATATGAGCACTCTGCTGAGTGAGATCATCCTCCATTTCTGTGGTACTCCCCACTGTTTTACTACTTTCTTCAAATTCCACGTTCATAAGACCAGTCTGCCTAGTATGATCACTCTCCATATCCATGCTAATGACTACAGCTTCACCACTCTTTTGAAATTCTAGGTTTGAATGTTCACTTTGCTTGGCACACCTATCCATTATCTTCATGCTCCACTGAGCAATTTGCATTGCTTGCTGATAACCATCAGTCACAATTTTTCGATAGGAAATGTTGGGTCATTAAGGTTCTGATGATAGGTGGCTTCTGGTATAAGTTGAGCTGATTTCTCAATCTTTTTAGGTTCCTCTACCAATGGACCCGTCTTGTCAATATCTCCATTTTCTGCTGTCATACCCATTTGCACTATCTGCATAGCCTGTCTACAAGCATCAATTGTACTTTCCTTGTGGAAAGGTAAAGGTTCTATTGAAGTAGAAATTTTTTTAGTCTCTGAGATTTTCGCTGCATCACTTTCACTCAAATTTGCAATGACAGATTTATCAAATTTCTTTGATTCTTTCAATAATGAAACATTCAGAGCCTGGACATTTTGGAGGGTAATAATATCAGTGCCAAGTGCTTTTTGTGATCCACTATTATGATAGTGGGTGGCTTGTTCACATGCAGTTTCAGCTTGTAAGTTGGCATGAGGCAAAACCTACAGTGTACGCATTGCCACTTCACAAGCTCGGGAATTAGAATTACATGTTATTACACAGCCTCCATTTCCAACAGACAAATGCTTTATAAGTGATGCTTTTCGTTTGTGTGCAGATGCATGACCATCTTCTTGTACTTCATGTCCTTGTATTGTAGATAATGTTTTTCTGTTTGCATAGTTAGCTTTACTTGGCTCAATAATGTCTTTATTGTATAACACAGTATCTACATAAGTTGTCCTGGGGGAAACAAAAGCAGGACCACCAAATTGTAGCCTTGAAATATCCTTTGGTTCTTGAACTTCATAGGCCATAAATGCACTTGTTCCACTACCCATGTAAATCATCTCAGCTTTCTCCATAGAAGAAACAGATTTATCATTATATGTATGCGCCATATTTTTACTAGTCTGCAGTACCAGAGAAGATGACTCCTCTTCTCTTTGACTCAAGCTTGCTGACGACACCTTTGTAACACTTACCTGAGCATATTCAGGAGTTTTTCTTTTCCAAACACACTGACTATTGTTTCTCCATTTCCACATTCATCTCTAGGAATTTCTCTTCCATGACATTTTTATGTCCAGATCCTGAATCTTTCAACAACGCATTATTTTCATTGTGCCTGTTAACTTGAATTCTGGTCAGAGATTTTCCTTTGGTAAGCACATGAGTAGTCTAAGACTTTTGTAAAATCCATGGAGAATTGACTACTTTCTGTTCATTGTCACTGAGTCCAGGATATTCAAAGTTTTCATTTGAAGCAACTTGCCTTTTAGCATTCATAGTTTTTTGTGGATGCAGCCTTACTAAGGCCAATGAGATCAGTCAACAGTAGTGTTAGCCATGCTCGAGAAATGCTTAATAGTGCCTGGTCCATGGTCCTCAAGAATACATGCAATGACTTTTGTGCCTGAGGATTGTGTGCCCTCTTTGCCCCAGTAGCAAATATGGAACATTGCTGCAAGCAAAGCATGACATATTTGGCCTGTAAATATGTCGATCACGAAAGGTGAATACCTGCTATGAGCAGGAGGCTAACAGCTAGTATGCCTCACATAAAATTGAAACGATGTGTGGATCTCCTTCATAGAGTTCTATCTACATATTTATTTTGCACAGTAAAATCTTATTCTGCATCTTCATAGTTTGGACATGTATAATGATTATTGTTAGCAAACATATCAAGAAGAACATGTTTATTGATATTATAAATTAGTATTTTCATCATTTATTCGGTGAATCGACACATAATCAAATATTATAAAACAATTTCTTTTTGTTGTTTATTCAATGAATCGATACTTAATGAGAACAAGGTAAATACTAATTAAGATTTAATTATATGATTTAACATATATTATTGCATATATTAATAGTAGTTAGTATTGAGATCAAAACCTTTGTAGCTCAGTAATGGTAAAATCGTTATGTGTTTAGATATTATGTGAATTGAAGTCTAGAGTAAGAAGAAATTATAATAAAGCATATATTATTATTTAACCAAAAATCGTATGAATTATGGACATTATTTTTATTGCATGTATTCTAGTTATCATTTAGTAATTTTTCTATTAACGATAGGATGTGAACTATGGTATTCTTCTATGTGAGGCATAATGACTTGATTATTGGCTTTAATTAAAATTTTAATATTCATTAATCTTCACTATAGAAAGTTGGCATGTGAAGATGGCTAATGTATACAAAAGGATTAAAAATAATGAATAAAGATTCCACTACATATATTTCTTTTTGCACATCTATCTACCATGTCAGAAGAAAAAGTAGTTGCGGAGGAGTGTTTATGCATGCATTTACTGAATAAATGTTGAAACAACTATTTTACAATATTCATTGGTTTGGTAAAAAAAAAGTAATCATTATATAATGTTGATTTGTTGAAATCTCTCCTAACAAGGAAATTTCTATGCAAAAAATTCTCCACGAAATGAAAGATCTGTCCACAAAGCTCTCCATTTGTCTTTCTATCAGTGTCTCTATACACAATTTTTGTGCATTATTATTATTATATGTTATTGGTAATATTTTGATACTAAATAATCCATATCTTCATTCTCTAAATACCACTAATTAATTGATTAAAGGTAGTGCGAAGTGCAGAGAAAACACTGCATAAAGAAATCTCTCTGCAAAATGAATTTTTTCTGCACAAAGCTCTATGCACAATGAAATATCTTTATAAAAAACTCTCTGCACAATGAAACATCTATCCACAAAGCTCTTCACACAATGTAAGATTTCCAGGCAAATCTCTCCATTTGTCTTGTTGTCAATGTCTCTCTACATAGTTCTCCAAAATAATTATTATATAATATTGTTAATATTCTTAATACTAAATAATCCATATTTATGCTTGAAAAACATTTAACAAATCTGTCATCAAAGTGGACAAGACATAGTGAAATCTCTCTACAGAAAGCTCTTTGCACAAATATTTCTCTCTGGTAAGCATTTGTTAATAACAAATACAAGTGTGTCGCGATGTCCTACACTTTTGTATGCATTATCTCTCTACACCATTCTTCCGCATCATTTTTATTATATATAATTGGTAATATTTTAATACTAAATAATCGATATCTCCATATTTATAATACCACTACTTAGTTATTAAAATTTGTGTGGACTAAGTAGGGAACTCCACAGAATGAAAGTTTGGGACACAATGAAATCACTCCACACATAACTTTGTGCATAATGAATTGTCTAACATTCAATGAAATTTCTTAATAAGAAATACAAGTGTAGGGTTCTCTTTTGTACTTTTGCATCAATTCTTTTTCCACATAGTTATTTTGCATTGTATATTCATCGTCCAAATTTGTTTTCCACATGTTCCATACGTGTGCATTCATTCTCCCTGCACACAAATTTCTTGCATTCTTTCCATACTACTATTTAAACACATATAAGGCTCTTGACATTATCAAATGCATTAAATACAATGTTTTATTAAGGCTATGTCTCTTTATTAATCAAAGAATTCATGTGGAATCAAGGAATACTACTAAACATTAGTTTTAATAACACATTGTATTACATAATCATTCTAATGATAATAAGTAACGTACAAACTATTGAAAGAATTTAGTACTAGAGAATGTGAGAAAGCAAAAGTGTGTAGCATAACCATATATGCAAAAACTATATTGAGACAAAAACATTTACAAAGATGTAGAAACTTGGAGTGATGGATATTGATTGCATTGCAGATGGATTCACACCTAGTGTTGATGAATTAATTAATTCTTAGAAATGATATTAATATCTATTCAAAAAACCAATGTTTATTCATTTTATCGTTCAAATGCTTAATATTATTTACTCTAATGCATTGTGTAATGATTCTTAGCTACAGACATATCAACAAAATCTTATCTATTCTTATTATATAATAATATTCTTGGGATTTATTTAATGAATCTAAGTATATCCATAGGTTTCCATAGCTAGTATGCCTCATAGAAAATTGAAAAGATGTGTGGGTATCCTTCGTACAGTTCTATTTACATATTTCTTTTGAATAATGAAAACCTATTCTACTTCTTTGTAGTCTACACATGTATAATGATTAATGGGTGTAAACATATCAAGAAGAACATATTTATCGATATTATAAATTATTCTTTTAGTCATATATTTTGTGAATCAACACATATTCATATATTAAAAAATAGTCTTTTGTCGTTCATTCGATGAATCACATAATCGAGACATTATAATTACCTAATTAAGATTTATTTCTATGATTAACAAATAGACTTTCATATATTAATAACATGTACTATTGAGATCATAAGCATTTGTAGTAGAGTAATGTTAAAATCATTATAAGTTTAGATCTGATGTGAATTCAAGTCTAGATTAAGAAAAAATTATATTAAAGTGTCCATTGTTATTTGTCCAAATTGTATGAATTATGGCCTTTGTTCTTATTGCATGTATTATGGTTATCATTTACTATCTTTTCTATTAATGATTAAAGATGAACTCCATAATGCTTGAATGTGATGCATAATGATTTTATTATTAGCCTTGATTAAATTTTTTATATTAAATAAGATCTGCAACACGAAATTCTTAGTTTGATTTTTTCTTAGTCAAACTAGAGAAAATTTGAATTTCCATTTGAGAAGAGAAATTGGATGAGTTAACTTTAGTGACATAGCTTGTGTCACCAAGTTGGTTTAGATAATTCCAGTTGGAAGACTTCAGTTCACTTGAGCATGAGTGATTGCTAATTTCTAGCAATCTAATTAAGTTAAGTTGGGTTATTGCCACTTAAACTACTTCTAATTGTTGGAGGAACAAGTGGAAGGTCAAGTTTTGTTGTGTGACTTCAGTCACACAAAGTGATCATCGAGTTAACTAATCGATGAGACCAAAATAATTTTTACATTCAGAGAATTTGAGTTACCCAGTTGAGATGGATATTCCGCGGTATTGTACAATTAGATGTAGACTATCTTGAGGCATATAGGTGGTGCATGTAGTTCGAGGATGAGCCTAGATGAACTGTGAAATTCCTTCAAGGAAAATTCCTAATTAATGGGGGCCTAATTCATGAAGGAGAAATGCAAGGAAATAGGAACTTGGAGGATAGGAAATTGGCTAAGTGTTAGCCAAAGTGAGTCAGTCAGGCAAAGAGATAGACTATACACTTGCAGGAGTTACTCAAGATTGAGAAAGCATTGTATTTCATCTCTATTCTTTGATTAATGCAATACAAAATAGAAGGGGTTTTGAGAAATTTCTTTCCCCTTGATAAATCTCTATGTATGCATGTTTAATATTGATGCATGTTTATGATTTGTGCTCATCATCGTGAATTGAATTCCATAGATGAGTAGAGTAGATTTGAGTCTTTTGTTTTGGTAAATTACATGAGCAGCTTCATATCCACACATTAAATTTCTACATGGTATCAGAGCAAGAATCATGGTAGAGAAAATAATGTGAAGTTGTTATTGTAGGAATATCGAATTTGTATGATAAATAATTTAAATATAGTAGAATTATGTTTTATGGTCTAAATCTTGAGTATGCACTTGAGGGTAGCTCAAATGTTGTTACTTAGAAAGACTGCATGGTGGTGTTATTAGAGGATAATGGGTTGAAGTAATTTTTCGAGGTTGACATTTTAAAACCAGGATCATCGACATCAGGATCTACCGAAATGGAGGGAGTGTGTAGCCAAGGTGAGGAGAATCATATTGGAGGGTGTGAAAGACCACATTGCCTCCAATATCCAAGGGAAAGAAACCTCGTATGAAATGTGGAAAGAACTAACAAATTTGTTCTAAAACAACAACGACTATAGGAAACTACTTCTCAAAGATAAGCTTCAAAATATCAAGATGTAGAAGAACGATTCTATTTAGTGTTACCTAAAAAGGCTCACACAATGTTGTGATGTACTTGGTGTATTTGGAGTTATTGTTGTAGAAGATAATTTGGTAAGACTAGCCCTTCTAGGCCTTCCCAAGAGCTAGCATACCAACCAAGATTTGGTGAACGGGAGGGAGAAACTACCAAATTGGGAACAATTATGCTCTGATTTGGTACAAGAGGAAATAAGGAGGAATGCCATAGATGGTACCTCATTGATAGGAGTGGTTCAAGAGGAATTTTCTATAGTGGGAAAATAAATGAAGGCCAAGGGAAAGAAATCCAAAGGTGAGGATGATTCCATCCAACAAGTAAAGAAGGAAGACTTGTCCAAAATTAAAATTTTCAATTGTCATGAATTCAGGAACGATGCTACTATGTGTCCACACAAAACGTTTAGCAAGAACGAGCCTACAATAGTAGGAACAGGGGAATCATTGGCTTCACAGTCCAATCTTGACTTCACCTTTATCAGATGCATGGTGAACATAGTGATGGGCATCATGTAGTACTTGGACAATGGTTCCTCGTTCAACATGAAGAGGAATAAAGAGTTTTTCCTTGACTTGGAGCATAAAATTCTCTAGATGAATGTTGTGTTTGGAGATGACAAAAGCTATAACGTGATCAGGATTGGTACAATCACCTTTCTGAGGGAGTCAGACTCCCCTCTTGGACTGAAGGATGTCATGTTCGTTCTAGGCCTAAAAAAAAATTGCATCTCAATATCAGTGTTTGAAGATCGTGGTTACGATGTGATCTTTAGCAAAGGGAAATTATTCCTCAAACACATAGCCATAGGATAGGTGAAGTAGATTGGTGCTCGAGTCAAGACATTGTATCCACTTGAGGTAGAAGATGCATGTAAAGCCTTGAGGAGAAAGGAAAGCATTAACAACATGGTGGTTGAGAGGGAGCATAATTTACCTCTCGAAATGGAGCCTCATAAGGAGCCTCAAGAAGTTGTGGAGCAGCCACAAATGAAGAAACACAAAAGAGGTTGAGTGGAGACATCCACTCAAGAAGAGAATGCAAGTAGGGGGAGAAATTGATGTAAGTGAGCAGAAGGAGCACATGTAGTACTACCTCTAGGTTTGAGGTTGGGGGATGTAAATCCATTATCCCAAAATTTCAGAAATTTGTGCAGGGTCCATTGACCCATTATTGTCATGGATCGTTACCTGTAACACCCCTCCGATGTATGTAACACTCCGTTGCTATCATGCCAGACCAAAGCTAGACTCAGTTGTAACAGAAACACTATGTCTGAGGTATAACAATAAAAGTAAATACTTTATTATTAAATAAATAAAGATAATTTAATCGATTGGAAAATGAGACACCAAGAGATGATATTCTTTCCAAATAAAATCCCATTGGTGAATGGGAATGGATAATTCTTTCATGATAAGACTTCTAGATTAAATCCTAGATAAACTTAATGGAATGGGAGATAAATTCCTATCAAGTTCATTAGCAGGAGAAAGATGCTAAGTTTATGAAAAACATAAAATCCTTGTAGGAGGTAAAGGAAAGGTTTTATGGGAAAAGTGTTTCAAGTTAGCTTTTATAGGGAAAAGTCTCACGGGAGAGACGAGAGATTTTCTTTGAAATCCTAGGAAAATGGATAAAAATATCCACAAAATAAGGACACCACTAAAAAAAGCCATATCATGAAATAGGGAATTAAATACCCATTGAGGTGATCAACAAGAAGAAGTTGATCCATGGTAAATATTGGCTGCTCGAATCGTTTATTGATTAAACAGTTGAGTACCACATTAAATTGTCAACCCAGAAAAGTCCTTTTGTTTCAAAGATGACATCGTATTGTATGCACTCAATTCTAAAAGATTTAAAGGCTGTAGTATAAACAAATCTACTTTCTATCAAACCCTTACTTTGTGTTATAGCAGCTATGATCTATTGCAGAAATGAAATGAAAGCAGTTAACTAATGGTAACAAATCTGCAGAAAGAAATGATGGCCGTTTTGTAACAGAGGACCAGGACCCTGTCCTCAGAATAAGGATGTTCAGCACCTGCCCCTGTAACCAATTTGCCAATGCACACTGAAAATCCTAATCACCGGTGACACACTCTTCATAGCGCCAATCGATTAAGAAAACAGAGTATCATCAAAAGGGAAATATCGGAAGCAAGGCTAGAGATACACATAAATCACACACACACTTATCAGAAAAGGAATGGGTGAATCTTGTGAAGAAGGTGGGCCGTGTCCCTCTTACAAGATTCCCAGGAACACAGATGCTAAGTTAAAATGCTCAGAACAGTGCTTTATTCATCCACAAAAATGTCAAATTACAATAAGGATTCAGACTTGTTCTTCACTACAATACTTCCGTTACAACTCGCTCTCCCCTCTAACGTAGATGTCTCCTCTTTATAGAGGAGACATCTATTACAATAGATTGTCATTATTCATTCAGTTTGATCCTTTTGTACAAAAATAGGAAATCAATTCCTATTACAGCATGTTGTTACAATAGTGTGTAACTTTGTTATCCTTCGTTAGTCGGATCCTTTTGCTGTTGCAAAACTGGTACACCTCAATCATCTCCTTGAGATCCTCGTACTATCCTTGGTTGTTTCATCACTGTTGTCGATTTTCTAAATCTCAAATATTCCCTTGAAGTTCTCGTGTTGTTCCTAGTGTTCCAGCATCTGCGACTGTGTTTTGCCATTTTTATACAGTCGTTGATCGTGTTGTGTCAACTTCTGCAAAGTATAGTTATGCCAGCTTCAGATGGTTACTGCTCCCGCTATAAAATTGATGTTTCAACCATTGTACCATGAGGTTTTACTTGCTTTAGTCAGTTTCTGTTTCTGGTGTTGCAGCAACTGCACAATTGCTGTTTCTAGTGTTTCAGCAACCGTGAATTATAATTCTGCGGACTTTGAACAGTTTCGACAATTGTCAGTGATTTAGTCAACTTCCAAAGATTAATTATAAAGATAACATGAATATGTGTTGAATAATTAAACATATAGCAATGAGGAGAGTTACTTCATACCTTTGGGATAATGAGGTCAAAATGTTATCAAGGGTTTCAACTTATGGCCTAAAGAGGGTAACATCATGACAAAATATAAGGTGAAAAGTAGATAATATGGAGTCCTAACATCTCCCCCAACTGAAAGGGTTGCATGTCCTCATGCAACGTTTACTCTGAATCTCAGTCGAAATACTAGGATGAAGAGTGTAAGTTGCTGATACAGTAGCTAAAGAAGGTGTTATCAGACCTGTTTCTGAACCCATAGACACTCTATAATTGCTGCCATGCTGCCAACTCCTCCTTTTTGGTCAGTTTATAATGAGCCTTATATTGCTGACCAGGTAACCACAAGAGAGGGAAATGAAAACGGTAACCAATCCACCCTTCAGCACACTGTTCCATACATTTTACATAATAAGGTATGCGTGAAATTGTTACCTGAAGATTGAGGGGATTGTAAGGATGATATTCCTGTCTCTATTTCGGACAATGTTCCCAAAATAAATTGTTTGCTTTGATGGCCAACGCTCCTTTTGTTTTCACATAATGTTGGCAATCCTGCAAGACTGCTTCTTGTAGTTTCCTCATGTGATCAACCATCTCTGGATTACTCAAATTTTGTTGATGTTGTGCAATGAAGGTGGCTGCATTCTGCTCATTGTGTGTTGCTGACATAAAGGAATTTTTCCAAGTAAGTTGATTGGCTAGGAAAGAGATGAAGGCTCTTATCTGGTATCACCAACAATAGGGAGTATATTCATCACTCTATCTTCAGGCATGGCCTCGTTGTGAAGATAGAGTTCACAGAGCAAGTTTTGATCATTATTTGGTGCTTCTATGAATGTTTCAATAAATTGATGAGGTCTAGCAACTTGGTAGGGTCTTCCATCATTGATTTCCTTTATTTGTAAGAACGCTAACCATTCTCTCAAAAATACTGCATAATTAAAAGAGGGTTTTCTTGTAGCCAACACCCTCTGGACCAAATCGAAGATAGAGGACAACCTAGCTTTTAATTTCTTATTTTCTTTATGTTGAGCTCGAGACTGTTCAAGTGCATCCCAATTTTTGTATGCATAGCTGAACCAGATTGACTTTTGTTGCTGGAATGCCTTCCCCTATGAAAGCTCATATTATGTTCTCCATGTGTCCTTTAGTTCTTGAAAACTAGAGGTCTCAGTGTGAGCATTGCTGACATAGAAGGGTTCAGTCTGAGTATAGGCATCAGTAAAAGATTTATGTTCTGTACTAGTTTGGGTAGGCCGGGGTGGTTCTATGTCTTCCTGTACAATTCTTGAAAAACATGTTGGTTCTTGTGTAATAGCAGGTTGTTCTGTTTCTTCTTCTGCAACTCTTGGAGAACCTACTATTTCTTATGTAACAGCAAGTCGTTTTGTTTTGATTACAACAGCAGAAGGTTGTGGATTAGCTCCAGCCATTGGAACCTAAACTATATTGTATCCTGCTCGAGTGTAAAGCTCACCACACTCACTGCACATATATTCATTGTATTGACTCTTTTCTGTTACAGACGCTAGCCATGCTAGGATGTGGAGATTATATTCATTCTGATAGGCTTGTTTAACCATTATTATCTCCTGCTGATAATCCTTAATTTGAGATTTTAGAAACTCAATTTCTTCCTGCAGGGAGGCTATGGTAGGCAGAGCTTGTGTAACTTTAGGTTCTAGTGGAGGAAGGGATTGTTGTTCCGCATCCATTTGGTCATTTACATCCACAACAGGTGGTTCTTGTGTGTCACCTGTTGGGTCAGTGGCTGGTTCTTGTGTAGCAGCCACTCGCCCAATATCACCTTGGGTGTCTACTTTAGATTTTTCAGCAGCTGGTTCTTGTGTAACAACTCCCTCAGAAAATAATGTCACAAAACTGTCAACGCCCTGCATCTCAGCCCCTGAAGGTGAGGAAAGGGAATGCTCAGGAATGGTTGGAATGTGGGGTGTTAGGGTGATGGGTGGAGAACTGGGGATAATAGGGTTGGTGGGTTTAATTGCTATAGACAACCGTGTCCATTTCCTTGGTAAAGAAGCAGGAAAATCAATAATTTTTCTTTTTCGACCACTTTCCTTCAGAATGGGGGAACTATCGGGAATAGCAGCTACTTTGAATGAAGCCCTGGTTCTTCTCCTTTTTGGTGGAGTTTCAGTTTTCTGCTGCTTTTTTCTTTTAAGAGAGGTGATGGGAGTATTATCATCGGAGTCATCAGTGGAGATATGAAGCATGGGGTTGGATGGTTGAGCTTCATTTGGGGAATGGGGTCCTCTGTAGGGGTGTTTTTGCTGCTAATTGTTGGGGAATTTCCTGGGATATTTGCTCTGATTGCTGGGGAATTTCCTCTGCTTGCTGAGGATTTTGTCTGCTTGCTGGAGAGGATTAATGAGGGGGGTGGGTGGTTTAGAGCAAAGCCTCTATTTATTAGGAGTTGGGCTAAGCGATGATGTTTCAGGGAAAGGAGCGGATGCTTTGCTTTTATAGTATAACGTGACATATTTTTTAGATAACCTAATAGATAATAGGGCATGTTTATTAACTGACCATGCCTCAAATGATTTAGCAAAATGAAGTCGTGTTGGTAAATTACCTGGTAACGACCTTCGCAAGTCAAATATTGCTTAATGAACTCCGCAACCTTTGGCCATGGTGGAGGCAGTGACTAAAGTGCGACCCCTCTGCCTTTGGCTTCCACATGCTCGCCTGGTAGGAGAAAGTCTTGCTGCACATTCAGAATAAGATGTTTTCTACTAAACCAATGTGTGCCATTGGTTGGTAACCTAGAAACTTGGGCTATGTCTTCTTCTATTACTGGAATTTGCACTCCTTGGACCATGGAAAATCCTTCTCTTAATTTGCATGTGAACTCCAAAACTTGTTGTGTATTGAAATCTGGAAGTTTTCTAAAATAGTCTACCCATCCTGCTTGCAGGAAAATCTAGTAAGCCTCTGGGTAAATTTCCAGGAGTGTTGTTGTGTTAGGTTCATGTGTAATCAAATTTCCCCCCATAGCTGTTGATTCAGCGAAAATACACAATGCAGAGCCGAGTTGCCGAGTTTGAGACAGAGTAAACTGTTACAAATGAGGATATGCCATGACGAGGTGACTTTTAGATATTACCGCGAGGACTAAGGATGGCGGTGATTGACGTGTTATGCAATAATTCAATATTTTGGTAATCCCCCCAAAGCTACGGCTGAATGATCTGATTGGTAGTACAATGATTTTGGCAATCGTATCAACATATCCACATTAACTATAATTTAATATCCACACTTAAACATGTGTACCCTTACTTTTACCTTTAGTTGCACGCCAAAAAGTCTTATCTTGTCTTTTGCTGGATCAATAATGATTACAAAGGGTTTACAAGTGTGAAAATATAGGCGATTTTTATTACTGACAGGAAGTAGTAGTGAAGAAGTGTAATTATCAGAGTGCATGGCTGGTTCCTTTAATGAAGAATACTATGTTCCATCAGGATAATAGTTCATTAAGCACTGAAACTGGTGTTACAACATCGAGAAGTGATGTTGCAGTAACAGGAGTTGGTGCTGCAGCAGTGGGAAGTGGTGTTTGCGGCGGGAAGTGGTGTTGCAGCAACAGGAAGTGGTGTTGCAACAACGGGAAGTGGTGTTGTAGCAACGGGAAGTGGTGTTGCAGCAACAGGAAGTGGTGTTATAGCAACGAGACATAATGAAAGACTGATTTATGGTCCGAAAAACGTTCCCAAGCTGCAAAGTGATTCTTTTGGAATTTTTGTTCTCAGCCACCCTCCGAAACTAAGATCTGCAAAATAATTAATTGTAACATGGCAACCCTTGGCAGGGATTCTTAGTTGAGAAATCTAATCTAAAAATAAATAAATAAATAGAAATTTAAGTTCCTTGAGGGACAACAAGTTCCCCCAAAAAAACATAATGTATGTCTGCCATGCAAGTAGCTTTGAAATCCTCTTTAGAAACAGGTCGTTGATAGAAATGGACTCGATACCCATTCACTAATAATGGTGTTCTACTATCATCAATCGTTAAGAGTCTGACTGTTCCATTAGGAAAAATAGCATCTACTTCATAAGGTCCTAGCCACCTTATTCTTAATTTACCTTGAAAATTTTCGAAACGGGAGTCATACAGTAAAGCCCAATTACCTTTCTGGAACTGCTTTTGCTTAATGGTTTTTTCGTGCCACTGGTTCTTTGTTGCTGGATCATGGTTGTTTGATGGATGGCACCCAACCTCTTCTCGTCCAGTTCCTGAAGCTGCTACAACCTAGCTGTATGTGCATCAGTCAAGTCAAGGTTAATAGCTAAAGCAGTCCTTAAGGTTTTGATTTCAAACTCCACAAGGAAAACAACATTTTTACAAAAAACTAATTCATAAGGTGAAAAGCTCGTAGTATTCCTCCAAGTAGTTCTATAAGCCCATAGTGCTTCAAGCAACTTTCGAAACCAGTCCCTCCTATTTTCCTTTATTGTTTTTGTCAAAATGGCTTCTATGACTTTATTGGTGCTTTCCACATGCCCATTTGCCTAGGGGTGATAAGGTGTAGTCATTTTATGCTTAATATGGTATCTCTGCAGTGTGTTTTTGAAGCCATGAGGGTTAAAAGGAGGTCCCCCATCAGTGACTAGTTCCCTAGGCAATCCAAACCTAATGAAGATCTCTTCAAATAAAAATGTTAATGGTAATTCTTCATTAGCCTTGAGGAGTGCCTTAGATTCTACCCACTTAGTCATATAATCCGTGCATACTAGTATATAAACTTTTTGATTGGATGGAGGGTTAATGGGACCTATAAAATCTAGTGCCCATCTTTAAAAAGGTTCAAGAATTACCTAGGGATTGAGTGGCATTTCATCCCTGTGATTAGGTTGGTCCATTCTTTGATAGCTATCGCAGGCCCTAACATATTTCCTTGCATCCTTGAAGAGTGAGGGCCAGTAGTAACCCATCCTGAGAACCTTGTGTGCTGTTCTTTTATCTACAAAATGCCCTCCACAAGGGCCATCGTGGTAGGCTTTCAATACATCATAAATTTGATCTTCACCAATGCACCTCCGGATCTCCTGATCGAGTCGTGTGTGAAAAAGACACCCTCTTATCTAGCTGTACCTAGCGCTTTGCTGAATGATCTTCCTTTTTTCTCTATGCGATAGGCGTGATGGTAGTTTCCCTACAACTAAATAGTTGGCAATGTCTGCATACCAAGGTGAGTGAGCAGATACTGCAAATAAATACTCGTCAGGAAAAGAATCATCTACTAGAATATTTTCATTAGTTTTTAACTGAGAAAGGAAATCAACAACTACATTCTCTTTTCCTGGTCGATCTACAATTGTGATATCAAATTCTTGTAATAACAATAACCATCTGGTAACTCGAGCATTTGTAACTTATTTGTTCATTAAGTATTTAATGGCCGAGTGGTCAGTATGCACAAAAGTAGTATAACCAGTAATATAATGCTGAAACTTATTGATAGCATAAATCACTGCTAGAAATTCATTCTCAGTAACTGTATATATAAGTTCAGCGGAAGTCATATTTTTACTAATAAAATAAATAGCATAGGGAAGATTGTTTTCTTCTTGTCCCAAGATAGCTCCAATTGTAGTATCTGAGGCATCAGAGGATATATGAAAGGGGAGTGCCCAGTCAGGTCCTCTCAAAATGGGAGTTGTAGAAAACTGATGCTTGAGTTCATTAAATTCTTTTTCATAGTCATCAGTCCACCTAAATTCAACATTTTTCGTTAGTAACACAAACAGAGGAGAAGCTATTTTAGAAAATTTCTTGATAAATATTCTGTAATAGCCAGCATGTCCTAAGAAGCTTCTCACATCAGTTTGTGTTTTGGGGATAGGGAGAGTCTGAATTACCTGTATTTTTGCTGGATCAACTTGAATTCCTACGAATGAGATGAAGTGACCCAATACAATACCTTGATTCATCATCATATGGCATTTTTCAGTACTTAAGGCAAGGTGTGCTTCTATACATCGCTTAAGTACTTTTTCAAGGTTTTGTAATGCATCCTCAAAAGTCATGCCATAAGGAGTAAAGTCATCCATAAATATTTCTAAGGAATCATTTAGCATATCAGAAAAAATCCCTATCACTGCTCTCTGAAATGTTGTTGGGGCATTACATAGCCCAAATGGAAGAACCCTATAGGCAAAGTCCCCCATGGGCTAGTGAAAGTGGTCTTGTCCTGATCTTGGGGTGCAATCTTGATCTGATTATATCCGCTAAATCCGTCCAAAAACGAAAAGGATTTCTTACCTGCCAAGTTATCTAATACCTGATCAATGAATGGAAGGGAAATGGTCTTTCTGGGTGGCCTTATTTAGGGCTTTATAGTCCACACATACTCGCCATTTCCCATTTTTCTTAGGTACAATTACTAGTGGAGAAACCCATTCACTATCAGATATGGGGTATATAAATCCTACATTCAACAATTTTTGAAGTTCTTCTTTTACAATTTCCCTTAAATTGGGATTCATTCGTTGTTTGGGTTGACAGACTGGGCGAGATCCTTCCTTAATATAAATGCGGTGAGTGCATAGTTCAGGAGAAATTCCCTTCATATCTGTATAATCCCATGCGAATGCCTCTTTATTTTCACAGAGTAGCTTCATTAACTGTTGTTT
>APFE030489306.1:15264-29949 GCA_000404065.3 Pinus taeda
CTGTTTGCCAGTTGGTCTTCATTATCTCATAGGGTCTACCCCCCTTAGCCGTGGGAGACAGGCTTAAACGGAGGGATCGGGGATCAGAGTGACAGCCCCCGATCTGAGCGTTGTCGTGCCAATCTGCGCGACAACAGGAAGCAACACGGATGTAGAGGGAGTTGTCGTACAAATGCAGCATTGGTAGTGGCAAGGCCATGGTTAGGAGTACATGATGCAGCAGTGCAGAGGATGTCGAGCAGCAGGCCTAGCATCAGCACAGGGACCGATGTCGGATGATCAAGGTGATGCTCAGTGAGGAGTATTACAAGAGCACAGTCCTCGCTAAGAGGGAGTGTTGATTTGGGGTAGCATCGGATGTGCTCTAGCCACGAAAATTGGTGGAGAGGCTAAAACGCATGAGATCTCCAATACCCGGAAATGGTTTGGGCAGATTCTAAACAGTTTAGGATATATTAAAATAATTAATATTTTTAATGGAGTCCCTAAATCTAAACTTAGGGAAAATAAAATATTAATGTGAATTAATATAAAATTGTGTTAGAAGGGTCCAAAAATCATGGATCAAGCCAGATCAAATCTTAGCCGTTGATTAGGGACTTAATCTCGACCGTTGAATTGTCAACAAGAAAAGTATAAGAGGAGTCTTGAGGGTCAATTGGAGAACACACCAAGTTGATCAAGATTTCGATTTTCTGGGGCAAGGTTTGCTGAGAAAGTTGAAAGAGTGGTCACAGTTGCAGCTAAGGGGCAGTGAATACAGAAGCAAAGAGGTAGAGATAGTACTAGGAGGATCAGCGCAAAAGTCGGGAGAGAGGGACACAGAGCCAGCTAGGGCCCACGCAGAGGCAACCAAGAGTTGTGCAGTGCCTCAGCGAACCAGCGTGGGTGATGCAGAGGCTCTAGAGGCTGACACAGTGCCTCCAAAGACTGATGCAGTGCCTCTAGAGGCTAACGCAGGGGTTATTGGGCTTACGTTGGGCCAGAAATGGCTGATGTAGTCCCTAGAGGCTAATGTTGGGGTTTTCGTGGGATAGATTGGAGCTGGGAGCTGTCAGAGTGTTTATCCGGGGTTTCAGCCAGAACATCTGTCTCCGGCTGAGAGGTACTACTGCCGAGACTATTCTCTGTTGGGTGAGCTGGTTTTGGCACCCAGGTTGTATTCTAAAACTGCTTAATAATTAAAACCCTCAGATAGCTGCACCGGTTTTAACGCATTGGGTTTTTTCGGGGACATTGGTCCAAAAACAACGGTGTCACTTGTGTGCTTGTTTTCTTCAATTGACGATCTGTAATGTGTTGAGCATGTACCTGTATTTATTTTCAGTATTTACATGGTAAATAACTTGTTAATTAATCAAAACAAGTAGGCAGAAATAAATCAGAAAGTATATGAAGGGTTTCTAATGAGTTAGACATAGAAATTCCAACATGGATTAGTGGGGGGATTCGGCGAAAAGAGTGGACTTGGTCTGTACTCTTGTCTCCTTTGCCCAATTCGATGGTTGACCTTGTATCCTAGTCATGTGGGATCCCCTTTATTGACTATTAAGCTTTAGGGATGGAATTATATGGGATACTGTGTTTTTGGGTGTTGGGTCTTGCTTCCTGATAACATACATAGATCACCATCTTCCGCTTATTACAACCCCATTCATTGTTGATTTTTGGTAGCATCGGATGTGCTCTAAGTCTCAAATTTTGCAGGGAGGCTTAGGCATATGTATTCCAAAGAACCTAGAAAGCGTTTTGGGAAATTACAGCCAGAAACAGTTGTATTAAAATAATTAATTATTTTTTAAGGGACCCTAAGTCTAAACTTAGGAAAATAAAATAATTAAAGGGTATTAATATAAATTATGGGTGTAACTTCTAGAAGAAGACGAAGATCAAGCATAAATGATCTTAGCCATTGATTAGCTTCTAATCTGGGTCGTTGAATGTCAACAAGGAGATTATTTAAGGAGGCTTGAGGGTCATTTGGAAAATACACTAATAAAGATCAAGAAGATCGAATTTCTTGGAGAGGGCAACACAGCAGTTGCTAGAGGAGTGATCGAAGAGATCTCTTGCAGTGAGGGGCAGTGAGTATTCGAAAGAAGGAAGTTTTTCTGGGCCAAAGAGTACAAGGCAGAGAGGGAAAAACGACGTCCAAAGAGAGGCAGACGCTAGCCCAGGCAGAGCTGACGCAGTGGCAGCGCAGGCCTTAGAGGGAGATTGAATTACTGTTGAGAAAATCAAGTTTCAGAAGCCGGGAGTCGGGGTGTGAGACTGGGAGGCAAAGATTTGGATTTTCCAGACAGTACAGGGTCCAGAGGAGCAGCGTGATACCCAGCAGGAGTGACGCAGGGACTGCGTGAGGCTTACGTAGTTCTACACAGAGGCTCCAGTTTAGCGTGAGCAGACTCAGATTCTCCCAGTGACAAGGGTGAAAGCACTTCACCATTCGTTTTGTCCAATTTCTCTCTATATCAGGTAGCTAGTTGAGCATCCAAGAATTGAACTCATATTTACTACTGCATAATAATAAAACCCTCAGATCTGTTGCACCGGTTTTCCCACATTGGGTTTTTTCCGGGGACATTTGTCCAAAAACAACGGTGTTATTGTCTTGTATTTTCTTTCTTGCTCAGTCTCTTGTTTCCGCATATAAATTAATTAAGTGAAGGCAGAAGTGTATGTATTTCAATATTTTCCGTAGGAAACTGCAAATAACTTGTTCATATAAACCTAACAAGTAGGAGAAATATCATCAGTCGTTGCGGTAGGGATTCTGTTTAGGAATTTTCACATGGTATCAAAGATGCAGGTGGAACAAGAAGAGTAGTGCCAGAGAACCCAACGCTGAGCAGAAGAGGGAGATCGAAAAGCTACAAGAGGCAGCAGTTCGAAACCCCAGAGGGTTTGCGCAGTCCTAGCCGGACGGCTGATTTTCGAGGCAATCTCTCTCTGAGTGAGTTGACAGAAAGGAAGGACTCCCAGTTCGAAATTTTGTCAGGGCAGAGGTAGCAGCGCTGAAGCCTCGACGTGAGGAGAAGCTGGTGGGACGTAGATTTTCAGCAGGCAAATTGTTGAGATAAGAGACGTCAGAAGAGAGAAGAGAAGCACAGTTGAGGGAATTTCTTCCTCAGAGGATTTCCAATGTAGGAGTCTGAATTCTCACTTGCTGAGCAGCAGCGGAAAGGGGAAAATCTACAAGCTCCAGCAGGGAGTGCGTAGGCCAATCTAGTGTTGCACAGAAGAGAAAGGAGGTCATTCGACAATTCTTGTGGCAGAGATGGCAACCAGTGGATTGAGGGATCAAGAGAGATTGGACGAAGCATCCAACTATGTCATCTGGAAGGCAAGGATGTCATTCCTTCTAGATGAGCATGCCCTCAAGACATATGTTGACAGAGTGGTGGTTGTGCCTGCAAATGCAGATCCGTTGAAGAAATAGAAGGTCGAGATGGCGAAGGAAAAAAGAATGATCCTAGACAGAGTGAAGGATCATGTTGTCTGTCACATCGCTAGCAAAGGGACTCCTAAGGAGATGTGGGATGCGTTGCCTATGTTGTATCAGGGATCTCCCGGGCAACGAAAGGTGTACCTTGAGCAAAAACTGAGATCTGCTCAGATGCAGAAGGGGGAGCGTGTGGATCCATTCGTCATGAAGCTTCAGGAGACCCGTGATGAGTTATCTGCTACGGGGTCTACACCTCAAGACTCAGAGTTGGTTAGACTAGCTCTCAATTTTGTCTCAGATGAGTGGCAAGTCTTTGTCCAAAGTATCCTGGACAGGGCGACTTTGCCAAATTGGGATGAGATGTGGGCAGCTCTTAAGCAAGAGGAGCTGAGGAGAGACTTGGTCAAGTGCAAGCTTGATGGAAGTAGCAGCAGTGGGTCAAAGCCCAAGGAGGAATAGGATAATGCAACCCTCACATCGAAGAGGCAATAGGAGAAGCGGAGATGTAAGAAGCACGTCTCAAAGATAAAGTGCTTCAGGTGTGGTGAGATGGGTCACTACACAACTCAGTGTCCTCTCAGGAAGAAGGACAAAGATGAGAAGCATGATCCGAAGGTTGTGCCCGCGAAGATCGAGGAAGAGGAGTTCGCCATGACAGCCAAGATACCTCTAGGAGGGAGGTGAGCTGATTTGGAGTTGTAGTTTGAAGGAGTTACAGATGGGCAGGATCCTTGAGGAGCGCACCCCTAGGATCATTTCCTTGCTACAGTAGCTTAGATCAAAAGTAGTAGGATGGACTAGTGTCAAATGGTGCAGAGGAGTGTCGGAGAGATAGTTGTAATGGTTAGGTGTGTCAAAGACTGAACAGCGTAGAGCAGAGTTGGTAGCAGTGCAGATGGCACAGAGCAAAGGTCAGCAGCAGCGCAGTAGATTCAGAGGGTCAACGCAGAGACTAGCAGTAGTCAGGCTTCAGCATTCACGTGGTATCATACTGAACACAGTTAGTTCAGTAATTTGGGATGTTTTTCCATTACTAATATAGTAGCAGCAGCAGTTTGCAGTGCAAGGGCAGTTGGCAGTGGCAATGCCAGCAGCAGCACGGATGCAGAAATTCAGAGGGAGTTGCAGTATGGATGTAGTGTTACCAGTGGCAAGGTCAACAGCAGTACAAATGCATCATTTGCTCAATGATTGGTGGACAACATGTCAGACATCAGCAACGCAGAGGACGATGTTATGAAGTCAGGGTGATGCTTCAGTGGGAGGCATTGCTAGAGCACATTCCTCGCTAAGAGGGAGTGTTGATTTTTGGTAGCATCGGATGTGCTCTAAGTCTCAAATTTTGTAGGGAGGCTTGGACATATGTATTCCAAAGAACCCAAAAAGCGTTTTGGGAAACTCCACCTAGAAACAGTTGTATTAAAATAATTAATTATTTTTAAAGGGACCCTAAGTCTAAACTTAGGAAAATAAAATAATTAAAGGGTATTAATATAAATTGTGGGTGTAACTTCTAGAAGAAGACGAGGATCAAGCACAAATGATCTTAGCCATTGATTAGCTTCTAATCTAGGTCGTTGAATGTCAACGAGGAGATTATTTAAGGAGGCTTGAGGGTCATTTGGAAAATACACCAAGAGAGATCAAGAAGATTGAATTTCTTAGAGAGGGCGATGCAACAGTTGCTAGAGGAGTGATTGAAGAGATCTCTTGCAGTGAGGGGCAGTGAGTATCCGAAAGAAGGAAGTTTTCCTAGGCTAGAGAGTACGAGGCAGAGAGGGAAGAACAACGTCCAGAGAGAGGCAGATGTTGGCCCAAGCAGAGCTGACGCAGTGGCAGCGCAGGCCTTAGAGGGAGATCGAATTCCTGCTGAGGAAATCGGGTTTCAGAAGCAGGGAGCCGAGGTGTGAGACCGGGAGGCAGAGATTCGGATTTTCCAGCCAGCAAAGGATCTAGAGGAGTAGCATGATACCCAGCAGGAGTGACGCAAGGACTGCGTGAGGCTTACGCAATTCTGCGTAGAGGCTCCAGTTTAGCGTGATCAGACTCAGATTCTCCCAGTGACAGGGTGAGAGCACTTCACCATTCGTTTTGTCGAGTTTCTCTCTATATTGGATTGCTAGTTGAGCATCCAAGAACTGTACTCAGATTTACTACTACATAATAATTAACCCTTAGATCTGTTCCACCAATTTTCCCACATTGGGTTTTTTCCGGGGACATTTGTCCAAAAATAACGGTGTTATTGTGTTGTATTTTCTTTCTTGCTCAGTCTCTTGTCTTCACATATAAATTAATTAGTGAAGGTAGAAGTGTATGTATTTCAATATTTGTCGTAGGAAACTGCAAATAACTTGTTCATGTAAATCTAACAAGTAGGAGAAATATCATCAGTCGCTGTAGTAGGGATTCCGTTTAGGAATTTTCACATTCATCACTTTTCCCATCTGATCCACATGTGTCCATTAGGTCCACATAGGGTTAGCCTTCCCCTCCCCTTGTCCACACTCTAGGTAAGGACTGGAACAATGCCCTGGATGCTATGTAACCAGATTCGTCGAAACCCCCTGTCGAATCCAAATCCTACGAATCGGATACGATTCGACAGGAATTCGACTCCCAGAACAGGATTCGACGTGTCCGTACAGGATTCGTACGAATCCCGTACGGCCACATCGAATCCCAAGAATATGACTTCTGCAGGTTAAAAACAATGAATTTGTAATATAGGTCCATATGTAATATAGGTCACCTTAACATGCACAAAAGGTAAAATATATAGGAACAAAAACAGAATGCTGAAACACATGATGATGAAGGCTATTAGTGAAGAAATGGGATGCTTTAGATCTCATTTCAAAAGCTTAATATGCTATTGTCAACATGATCAAGGTATATGTGCCCAATACATGGATGTTTCACACCAGACTAACCTAGATCTGACCATAAGAAATTCAGTCAATTTACTAGCCATTGGCCAAATATTTGTTGGAACAAACATGCTAGCATTGGCATTATGTAACCATTTTAGTGGTTGTGTCATATAATGTTAGTGTTATCATATGTGACCAATAAGGAACACTAGTTAGTGACAAGTGCCATGTTGTTAAACTGCCATAACTTCCTAAAGTTGCCATAAATATGTAATATGAGATGGCATATGTGAGAATGTGGTGTGCTTGTGACTTTATTGCCCAATTCACAAACAATTCATTAACATGGGATAAACACCAAGTTTTCCCTCTAACAGCACACTAGAAAGAATTTCAATGCCAGAAGCACAATCAGCAAGTTTAAGTATGCCAAATGAGTGCCAAAATCAGGTTTGATAAGGAAATAATTGCGCCACAACAGAATTTTTCCAATAAATTGTAAATAACTTGCCACTAAAAATAGTTTCCGACTCCTTGGACCCTATCCAAACACTTTTTGTTTGCTTCTCATTGTGTTTTGGCTGCTTTGAAGTTTGTACTAAATGAAAATGATTGTCCGTCAATCTTTATGCATAAAATTTTATTTGACTACATTGTAATCTCCATTGCAGAGGCCATTGGTTACTAATATTCTGTTTCTAGAGTTTTACCACTCAATGAATTTGTATCATTAATTAGAATTTGTGTAAGAAATATTTAATTTATTATATATATATATATATATATATATATATATATATATATATATATAATATCTAAGTTGCACGAAACGGGGAAACGGGGAAGGCGAAACGAAACGCAGAAGCGAAACGGAAACGCGACCTCCCCAATTTTTGGAAACGGGGAAACGGCGATGTTATATTATATATATATATTATATATATTATAATATTATATATATATATATATTATATATATTAAAAACATTTAAAAATTATTAATATATATATGTTGCAATCATAAAGCATTAATGAATTATGATACATTTACTTGAACATTTTAACATTAAGATTAAATTTATAGCTTTAGAAATGGTTTCTAGAAGTCATTAGAAACCCTAAACTAATTAAAAATTAATTAGCAAAAAAAAAAAATTTAAAAACAAGTGTCAATTTGCTGGAAACGGGGCCCGTACGGTGTGGAAATGCGTTTCCGTACGGTACGAGCGCGTTTCCATTTCGGGAAACGCGCCCGTACGTACGGAAACGCGTTTCCACGCCGTACGATACGGGGAAACTCGTTTCCGTTTCGTTTCCCCAGGGAAACGACCCCTAGGCCCACGTTTCCTGCAACTTAGAGTATATATATATATATATTAATAAAATAGCATATAATGAATCCTACGTGTCCTATTCCAGGGGGTCAACATGTCTGAATCCGACACTCAAATCCCCGAATCCTCGTGTCAAGTGACTTAGCCTGGATGTTGATGCAGCTAAAAAGAAAAGAAAAAGCATAATTTGGCCACTCTCAATAGGAAATGTACCACAAAATGCAAAAGATGGTATGAACATACAAATTTAGCATGTGGGCAAAAGTCAAGCATGAGCTCTACCCCGTATTTATGGCCATCACCCCAATTACTATGGGCATTAGATGAGCTCCCTCCCCATTAAGTAACCCATGATTGTCCAAACCCATGGTGGGCAATGAAAAACCCCACCTTAAAAGGGGGTACCTACTACCTACTGCTATATCCTACACATCATGCTCTCACCCCTTGGATCCCCGGGCAGTTATGAAGAAAAATCAATCAAAGGCAAAGGGCATATGAAGAAGGGTGGAAAAACAAAGGTCGGGGTAAATAATGTACACCGATTTTCTCCCTCCTACACTCACGTACCCAAGTGTGGGCTTCCCTCATTATAGCTACTCTTGTACCATGACATGTGGCCTGGATCCTTCCCCTCATCCCCACTCTGTTCCATCACTATATCACATGCCACCTACCCATTGATGGATGTACCATGGGCATGTCACCCCCTTTAAAGGGTGAAACCACCTCATAGGGTCCTTGGTTAACCTCCTTATTGAGCTTGGAGACACCTATACATGCCAAAGCCCACTATGGAAGGGCATGCCACCATGAACTACTCACTTGATTCCATGTTTTGTAAGCTTTTTTACTTAATTAATCTAATGATTTGTTGTATTGGAGGGTAAGGGTACGCATTGGATCTTATGTAGGATTGCAGGGGTTTGGTCTCCCTATACGAGGTCCAAGCCCTCAAGAGTGTGAAAATTCCTAAAACGGAATCCTATTGCAGCAATTGGAAATTATTCTCCTCATTGTTAATTAAATTTAACAATTTATTTACTGTTTCCTACAGCAAACACTGAATAACTCACATTGCAACCTACATAAATAAAATTGTGGAAGAATAAACGCTGGAAGAAATGCTAGCACTCACATAAAATAACATAGTTATTTTTGAACCAATGTCCGCAGAAAAACCCAACTTGGGAAAACCGGTGCAGCAATGAGGATTTTATTTTATTATGCAGAAGTGAAATCTGAGTACATCTATGGATACCCAACTGGAAATCCAAACATCCAGAAAATCTAGGCAAAACACTGAAGGGAATTACCCTTCTCCCACAAGCAATCTCTAGCACGGCTTTGCCTACCAAAACTCAACCTCCTGGAGCTCTATGTCAGCCTCTACGCTACTTTGTGTAGCTGGATGGATAGCTTGCCTCGAACTGGACTCTGATGAAGTCGTTCTGCCTTTAGATGCTAAGGAAATCATCTCTCCGGCCCTCTGGGACTTCTTCCCGGTCTCTGAAATTGAGAACGATTTTTCTTTCCTCCAAATTGAACTGCCTAGCTAAAGCAACTGTGTTGTCCCTCAGCGCTACCTCTCTAGGATAACTCGGCCCTCTTGCTGCTACCTCTCCGGATCTGGAAAATCTTTCCTCCAGACCACTGTCTCTACCCCTTACTCACTGCTTCGATCACACTGGCTCTCTCTCCGGCAACTGACTGCTGCTACTCTGGAAATCGATCGTCTCATGAAATCGAACTGCTCAAGTGTGTTCTCCAAGTGCCCATCGACTTCCTCTTATAATCCTCTGTTAGGACTCCAACGGCCAAGATTAAATCTTAATCGACAGCTAGGATTAACTTGAAGTCAACCCGTGTGAGTTTCTAGAACATTCACGCCATGAGTTAATTAATTCTGATTAATTAACCATATTCCCTAAGTTTAGACTTAGGAAATATTTAAAAATTGGTTAATAATCTACTTAAGTCATTTCTAGGCGAAATTTCCAGAAACCATTTCTGAGTATTGGAGATCTCCTGCATTCTAGCCTCTCCACAAAATTTCGTGGCTAGAACACATCCGATGCTACAAAACTAACACAAAGGGCCACATTGGCACTTATAGGGTGAGTGTTAAGAGCCATGTGCTCCACCATAGTAGAGAGTACTTCATGGATACCTACCACCATTCAGTGATTAATTAACCATATTCCCTAAGTTTAGACTTAGGAAATATTTAAAAATTGGTTAATAATATAATTAATTCATTTCTAGGCAAAATTTCCAAAAACCATTTCTAAGTTTTGGAGATCTCCTATATTCTAGCCTCTCCACAAAATTTTGTGGCTAGAACACATCGTATGCTACAAAACCTAACACAGAGGGCCACATTGGCACTTGTAGGGTGAGCGTTGAGAGCCATAGTCTCCACCATAGCAGAGAGTACTTCATGGATCCCTACCACCATTCAGTGATTGCTCATGTTCCACCTTTTGGATAGGATGATGTACCTAGACCACCATGCCCAGACGACTCCACACTTATACCACACACTTGGCAAAGGTTCCAAGGTCCAAATGAGAATGTGTCTCACTATAGGTGACAAAGGGAGGGCTTATGTCATCATCCTAGCCTTTACAGATGGTTTACAAGCATTATCGATCTACTTGGAGACCCATGATGATGTCATAGTGCCCCCACACCCACTTGGGGACACCACATATGACTTGCTTAGATATCAAGTGGCTAACCCCTTGTCCACTATGTTTGGAGTCCATTTTCTCACCATGGCATGCTTTGGACTTCATTAGGCCTTCTCAATGGCCCAACAACTCCTTATGTTGATTATTCTACCTTGTTGAGAGGCTTCTTTTTATGTTATTGAGCTATCTTGGTGGGCTTGTCACCAAGGGATGTTATTATTGCATATTATTTATTATTTGGGGCTTAATTAGGCCTAATTAGGCAAATCAAACTCTTTAGCGAGGATATAAATTGATGAAAGGCTCATTCATTCCTCTCATCATCACTTGTTTGGGATTAGTAGCTCTTGTGAGAATTTTGCATTCCCTTTTGGAGGATGAGTTTGGTTTCATGGATGAATTTTGATGTTTGAAAACTATTATCTTGGTATTGGAGCTTCAAAATTGTCTTAATTTGATGATTGGATATACTCATTGCACATGTAAGTGTTATTTTTCATGTCTATTCTTTTATCTTGTCACATGAATAATGTATGGGATTTTCGCTCTCTATGTCCAAAATTGCCTCTAATTTACGCAAAATTGTGGAATTTTTAGTCTTTTGAAGCGTTGCATATGTTATATGTATCATGTATGATGGGTGAATGTTCATATAGGTTCGATTTCATTGAATACACCTTAATAAGTCATCAATTCTTACACATCAAAGTATAAAATCTTCTGACAACTGCTCTCATGCCCTAATTTTCCATGCGAAGTTGCCTAGAGGTCTCCTTGATCGCGTTAAGTCTCTCCAAATCACAAAATCACCTTGACTCCATCTCTCCCAAAGGCAAGGCACTGATCTAACCATTGGTGATCACTTAAAAGAATATTTTTCTCGCCTTTCTCTTCTCCTTCTAAACCTAACCCTAGTAGGTCATCTAGGGGATCAATCGAATTGCATTATAGCCACCCAAAGTCCTCGATTTTTGGTCCACTACTGCATTGGGGTTATCTCTAGAGGTCCTGCAAGTTTCAAGCAAACTCGACAGTGGAATCCCGAGATGTAGCAAACCCTAGCCACAAGACCAATTCTTGCCCTATCTTGATTTTGGGTTAGTGTCCTCCTTTGGATCATTGCATTCAACTCTCAAAACAAAATTTGTCCTTTGATCATATTCTCTCCCCTAATTAGGTCAAGCCTCTCCTTGGTTGATCAACTCCCTACCCTTGACCTAGTTCAAGTCCACCTGGGTTCTTTGTGGTCCCACAACTCTACAACTCAAATTCCACAAAAATTATATAGAATCCATTTCTTCACAAGGATCTTGAAGCCTAGGAAGCCTCTTTTCAAGGGACATTCTCCAAACCTAGACTTAAGTATCCCCTTTGCCCTTCTTAGAGAACCCATTACCTTGCTTCTTAAGCAAGTAAGCCAATTGTTTGAGCTTCTCTTATGAATAGGCTTTAGGAATCACTCCTCATCCCATCATTGATCTATTCATCCTTGTGATTCCTCTCATACCAAGACTCCTCCCATCGGTGAAAGTCTATAAAGAGCACAGAGCCTTAGCTGAGTTGACAGTGGGTTATTGCTCCATTGTTGCCCCTTTTCCTAATAGTTGCTCTATATGATCCCCTCTTAGGACCCCTGCTAGTTTGAGTGGTAATAGTCTCCTTGAAGGTCTTAAATACATCAAGATAGTTGGAGACACCATCAAGGAGGACTCTTGGTTAACATGTATTATATTATCTTCTATGTCTCAATCTACAGATCATATGGCTACATTTTGCAAGGAAAGCAACATGCTTGTTGGATCAGCAAACTTCTTGGTATGGAAGAAGAGGATTGACTTGGCACTCACTGGAAAATGAAGCCATGGAATATGTCCTTGGTGAAGTAGTTATGCTAAACAAAGAGAAGACTCGGGAGTTAGCAAAATACAAGAAGGGATAAGTAAGGGCTCAAATGATCATTGTAGAATCCATTAAAAATCATCTTGTTCCCTTTGTCGTTGATTTGAAGACATCCAAGGCTATGTATGATAAGCTGATAAAGTTGTACTCTATAAGTATATCAGGCCGTAAGATATCTTTGAGGAATCAACTATATAGAATAAGGAAGTCAAAGGATGAAGACATGGCCACCTATCTCATAAATATCTCACAAATAAGGAACTAGTTGCAAGGGCTTGGGGAAACTGTTTTTGACTCTGAAATGACCATTTGTGTATTAAATGATTTGCCACCTGATTGGAGCAGTTTTCCAACTTGTATCTACTCTAAGAAGGATACTACACCTTTTGATGAGTTATGGGCTCAATGAATCTTGGAAGAATCAAGGATCAAGGCAAAGGATGACACTGAATCAAATGAAAGGTCTCAAGCATTTATTGCAAGGTCTAAGAAACTGAAGAAAGGAAAGTTTGGAAAGTCCAAGAAAAAGACAAATATGTCCAAGATTCAATGCTTTGGATGCAATGAGTAAGGATACTTTAAGAGGGATTGTCCAAACAAGGTGAACATCGAAAGAAAAAAAAGAAGTGAAACTCACATAGCTGAAGAAAAGGGAGAACCGAGAAGATACCGAAAGGAGAAGATCCCAAAGATCTTTACTATTGAAGGAAGCCTCATTTTTTGTTAAGTTCTTTATGAAATTTGTCTTTCTTTTATTAAGACGAAAGTAGAATAGCATGCACTACTGAATACTCTAGAAGAGTCTTGATTTTTGTAAAAGAGGGATCATCAAGATCCTATAAGAACCACCATTTTGGAAGGTTCTTGGAAAAGAGCATTATGACATGACTAGTATATATTCCATCTAGTATGGAAACAATACTTTGGAAGGATAAAGGAATGCAGATGCTCAAGTTGCAGTGTGAAGGGCACAATGAAAGTCTTCCTACTCCTATAAAAAGGAACCTATATTTGACAGGTACAAGAAGGAAGCTCATTCATGAAAAGGATGGCTAGATGATTGTATAGGAATGCATATTTTGAGTAACTCTTCTCTAGGGAAAGGTTCATATCTACAAGAATCTTGCAGAAAGAATTAGATATAAAAGTGTGCTCGGTAAAGTCTTCCATATGGATGCATGATGCTCAAAAGAAGAAATTTGACATGCTTTGGAATGGATGGAGATCAAGACTCTCTCACAAGATTTCATGGCATAAATATAACAATGTTGATCAACATCAAGTATAGTCTCTGGAAGAAGGAAAGGGAGTTAACAATGACAACTCCAAGGAAGATGTTGAAACTTGGTAATCAAATTCGATCCATGGGCACTCTGATAAAAATGAATGCATAAAGAAAGATTCATGTGGAGATGAATCATGTGAAAGGATGTTGATCTCAAAGAACTCAAGTAAGCCGATGCTTTGATGAGAAGGCCATCATGATAAGGTAAGTCTAATATTAATATTTTGATATTGGTTATCTGGTTAACATATTGTTTTGCTATCTGGAAGAATATTGCAGGAATACTTGATGACAGTTGAGGCAAGTTCAATTGTCGTTGTTGAACTCAATTCAAAGAACATATGGATTGAGTATATGGTGTTGGCAATTATGTAGTCAATACGTTTGCACCATCATCTTGGAATTGAAGGTAGCAATATAAGAAGATAACCTGATGTTCATGAACATCAATTTAATGTTTAAGAGGGAGCCATGGTTAACTCTAGGTTGGAAGGCTCAATACAAAGTCTTCATTGATGATGACTAGAGGAAAGTGATATGAAAGGTTGATGGCTTGAATCCTGGCACAATATTGAAGGGAGAAGATGGCTCTACAACATCCAAGAAGAAAGAAGCTCAATATGATGAGATTCAAATGAAAGAAGGAGCCATGCATCTATCTCCGTGAAGAGCTAGTAGTTGATACATGTTGACTACTGGAGTAGCACCTGATGATTATGTGAAGACTCCATGCCCAAGGATGATCCAGAGGACACTTGTACCATCAGATGTCATCAGTCAACAGAGTTTTTTAACTCTCCTTCTATCTTCTCATCATCTTTCTTCTTTGTACCCAAATTCCACACCCTGCGGGGAATTGTAATAAGTGATGCTAGTATGATGAGTTTCTTGAATTTGTAACAGGCCTAGGATGTGGGACTCGATCAGTAAACGAGTACACCTTGGAGTGTTTTTTTTATCCGGTTAATTATCCCTTCTTTTTCAGAGGCGGATAATTCTCTGGATTTTTTCACTCATTTTTACCCCAAAGCCGAGGTGACGGTTTGAAGATTGAGCCCCTGACACATCTTAGTGTCTAGGGTCGATGTATATTACCATGCTAGATCACACAAAAAGTTTCGTGGAATTTGGCTAGGTCTAAGTAGGATTTTTTTAAT
>APFE030489307.1:619-10741 GCA_000404065.3 Pinus taeda
TTTATGTAATGTAAAGGAGGTTGCCCCCTCGAAGAGGCTGAATTCTAAGGCGTTGATCTATCTTTTCTATCTTTTCTTGAACTAGTTTCATAACAGACCCATTCTCTCTTGTGACATATTTCCACAAGGGATATTTCTCAATGTTGTCTTTAGGAGGAAGCCTTCCCTCAACATTAATTGCAGCAAACTAATGATATTGGGGGAGGAGGGTCATCTCCAATGGGGACATTCTTCCCCTTCCTTTGCCCCCTACCTGTTGCCCTTGATTGAGCCATGAATACTGTAAAAAAAATAAACAAAACATGCACAAATTTGTAAAAGAAATGCATATACAAACTGATATAATACAAAGGTAAAAAAAATAGAGATGAAATGCACTTACCTGGTGCTTGAATCTCCTTGTTAAGCACTCCAAACCCTTGGCTCCTTCCTCCAAACTTCTAACAACAAACCCACAGGTCATTGTTTGCAAAGGAATGAGAGAAAATGGTAAATAAAAAAAAGGAATGTGTTGTTTTTCAAGCCCGCGAGTTTCATTTTCATTGGATTCGAATCCGGTTTTCGGGACACGTTGTGTCCTAATGGGACACGACCCGAATTCGAGCACGTCTCGTTAGGACCTGTTAGGACACGACGTGTCCCGAATTTGGGATTCGAATTCCCTCAAATCATGTCCAATTCGTAGGATTCAAACACTTCAAGAAAAAATGACGAATCTGGTTTCATAAGTGTGCAAGTATAAAGAACATTCTTGTTAATTGATCCACACATCGTAATGAAGTTGTATGGAAAATGCATTGAGTACCATTAATAGAGGAAGAACAACATTCATGTTTCTTCTTTGTTGCACTCATTTATGTAACCTAGGTTGAAAAGTTAAGCACACTTTTATTCGAGGTTGGAAATCATTGTGAAAGCAGGTCACAAAAATGATACTTGAATGGCATGTGTGAACATGGAACCCCTGATAAGAAAGAAAGTTAAATATTTTAAGGGAATGTGAATCATAAAACTCTTCGAAATACAATGAGATAATTTTTGAATGTCATGAAATACATGGGACCCTTGGTATCATTTATGAGTGGATGAATGTGATGTTGAAAATAATGTTTGAAATTGTAGAAAAAAATTACTTTAAAACATCTATTTTATTATATAAGAAAGCAATTATATTATATGCATTATTTTAGAAAACAAGAATTAAATCAAAATAGTGTTGGCATAAACCAATTTACATAGATTAATTAATATATTATATATGAAAAACGCAGAGTCTAACTATTATACGTTTTTTCCTTTCATTGGGATCTAGAAATACAATATTTACAAGATGTGGTTTAAAATGAATTTTTGAATACATAAATTAATTAAACACCTTGAAAAACCCCTGATACACTTAAATTTTGTAGATTACAAAATTTATACTTGCAATTCCAAGAAATACCTACCAACTTTAGACCAAATTCCTGTGAAGAAAAAAAAATAATAATAAATAAATAAATAAATAAAATCTAATATTTAAACTATACGTATGAAGAAAGATGCAATTAATTATAAACAATAAAAAATAAATAAATATAGTTAGAGAATGTGCATGAATTGAAACATAACTAAGAGTTGAATTAAAAAATAATAATTAATGGTGTACTCTTAAGTAAAGAGGGGATAGGAACAAAATTTCAAATTCAAATTGAATTGTGGAAAAAGAATAGTGGATTAATAAAAGTTTAGTATAACTAATAGATATTTTAGTTCTTTTCCAGGCATTTTTTAGTTAATTTTGCCTAAAACCTTACAAATATTTTTTATGGTTGTAAGTCTAAACTATATAACCTACAAAATCCTAGTGTCGCGGGGGATTTTCATGGCATTAAATCTATTTATACATTGAAAAACACATTTTAAACAACAAGAAATCACAATCGTGCCCAAAATTGTATTGTCAAATTCCGATGAAAAACACCAAAAGGCCTATAAAATTGTCATTAATAAATAACCAAGACAAGTATTGTGAGTTAGGGGTACAATTTATTATTTTATAATTTTAAAAATGTAATTACTTGTACATTGGTGCATATAAGTAACACATGGGTGAGTAAATATTAAACTAGCAAGTAATTAATAAATTAATAAAATATATTTTTGATTAGGTTGGATAAGCGGTATGGGTCAAAAAAAATTGTAAAAGACGACTTTGATTTGAGGGGAACATGCATCTTACTTAGGTTGGATAAATGACATGGGTCACAAAAACTATAAAAAATGACTTTAATTTGAGCGGAACAGTTTTATGCATCCTAATACTAGATGGAACATAGAAATTACTTTTACTTAACTTTTGTTGAGAGTTTAATCTATTGGATATTGTTGAGAAATGGGGAATTTTCTTAAGCTTTATAGTTTCAATCTTCAATCATCCATACAATTTCATTATGGCATGAGTGTTTGTGGTTATGAAAAATATTTGTTTAAAATAGAGAAATCGACTAATAAATTACTAGTAAATCAATCGACAAATTAATGCAAGGTCTCAATCTCACATTCAAATTTGATAAACAAATTAATAATAACTTGTACGTATTTATTTATATTTATTTTGTAATTAACATATTCATTTATATTTATTTTGTAGTTAATCATGATTAGTTATTGACTATATAAATAAATTGTTATATTAACCTGTTAAAGCTATATTCAAATAGTAAATTTTTATTTGATGCAAGGTTTCAATCTTACATTCAAGTTCAACCAACAAAGTGACAACCAATTTTTATTTGATGCAAGGTTCAACCAACAAAGTGACAACCAATAATAACTAGTGTTTATTTCATTTGTATTTATTTTACAAATGAGATTGGTTATTAGTTTATAAATTAAAATCTATTTAACATTACGTTATTTTTATTGTAAAATTGGCAAATCATGAAATATATAATATATATTATATATTGAATATTTAATAAAATTATTTAATAATATAAATAACTTAAAATGATTTGAAATTGTATTTTTTGACATTATAATTTTTATATAAAATGTAAAGCCTATGTAAGTTGGATTATAGTTCAAAACACTTTACCTATTCATTGTTATGTGTATAAGTGTTCTCTTATATATAAATTTTGTATAGTTTTATATATATATATATATATCCCTTTTTGGATTTTTTTTTAAGATTATTTCTAGTTAGGTGAAGTGTAGGGTAGGGAAATTTCAATGTTGGATAGAAAAACAAACTACCACTTATAGGATGTTGTTACTAAGATTGTATGAAGCTCAATCAAGATTAGACATCTTGTTGAATAGTTTTTATTTCATAATTGGTTCTCACCCTCAACCCCTCCACGTGAAATTTGAACCAATGAACTAATGGGAACGAAACCCCACATAAATCAACAAGTCCACACCTCATAGGTTATCTTCATTTCTATTGCTTCGAAAAATCTAAGCGATAGAATCTCTCATTCCTTTTGTCCAAAAGGAAGGCTCAAAGTTTAGTTTTGACAAAATGCAAACCAAAAATTTATGTATGTATGTATGATAGAGTTGATCAAATGCCACATTGGTTGTAAATTAATCCACCCATTCTACCTTATAGCTCATATCAAGATTTACTTTTGTAAATCCAATCAATTCTTGATGATAAGACATGCAATTTAAATTGTAAATCAATTGCATTTTTCTTTAAATGCCTAAGATACTTTTGGTTATTTGTTGTGAATAAGTTTAGATATGAACTTGACGCAACCCTGTGGATTTTCCTCCCAAACTCTTGTATAATATTCTCTTTCTATTTGATAAGAAACCATCCTAAATTGCCTAGGTTTAGATCCTCTCTCACCGACTTCAATAGAAAAATCTAATAGTTATGGAATAATGCTCATTCACCTTCCTATGCCAGCCAACTCATACACTAGTCTAGATTATTAACCATTCCAAAGTCATTTCAAGAAATGGTTGATTTCTTGAATCACCAATCAGTTCCAATGATGGATAACTTTTCTGTTGTTGTGGGATATATATATATATAAGTTACATTTTTTAGTTTTATTTTTCCAATTGATTTTGCTTGAAATTTAACAAATATTTCTCATAATTGCAAATTTGAGTCGTGCAATCTGCACAATGTAAGTGTTCCAGAGATTTTTCAAGGCATTCATTTTATTTATGAATTCAAAAACCATTTTAAATAATGAAAAATCACAATCTTACTAAATTTTTTCTTATCAAATTCCAATTAATAACCAAGATATCAAATATTTAAATTGCAGCTAATTGAATTTGCATGCCTCTTCCAACTTTTTACGAAAAAAGTTGGAGAGCGGAAGAGCGGAAGACCAAGGTTGAGGGTTTCTACGAGGGATTTTCTCCATGGACGGATGCAGAGGAGGGAGCTTCACTCCCTCCTACAAAGAGTTAGTGGTTAACAAGGGCAAGACACCTCCAGAATCGGGCAGAGGTAACACAATGGAAGGAGGAAAAAATAGGGAAGAGGAAACAGAAAGTAACAAGGAGAAGGAGAATGATGGCACAAAAGACAAAGAGGAAAATGACAAAAAACAGGAAACAAAAGGAACCGTGCAAGCCCAACGCTGAAATCACTCCCAGATTAATCTTAAATAACCCAGAGATGCAGGCCCACAGGGAGCACATGCAGACTTATGCAATCATATGCAAATTCATGGGACTATGGCCCACCGAAAAGGCTTTACAAACATGGATCAAATACCACTGGAAGCCTAAAGGAAGCATTGATCTTCATCTAGCATCCAAGGGATTTTTCAGTGTGGTGTTTGCAAACATTGAGGAAAAAGACAGAGTGTTTGAAGGTGGGCCCTACTTCTATGCAACAGAAAGGCTCTATATGCGGCCGTGGATGATGTACTTTGTGCCGGAGCGGGAAACCTTTACCTCAATCCCGGTTTGGGTAAAACTCTATTCGCTACCGCTGGATTATTGGCAAATAGAATCACTAATAGCGATAGGCAATAAATTAGGGAGGTATGTCAAAACTTCTGAAGCCACAAGAAGGGGAAAATATACCTCCTTTGCTAGGATTTGTGTAGAGATGGACCTATCTGGAGCACTTCTGGACAAGGTCATATTGGAGGTTTATGATGAGGAATGGGTGCAGACGGTTGACTACGAGCATATTCCATTTAGATGTCGAAAATGTCATGAACACGAGCACCTTCTTAGAGACTGCCCTCTCAGTAAGGCAAAGAACAAAAGCAAACCTAACACAATGAAAGAAACAGATGGCTTTCACAAAGTAGCTCACAAAGGTAAAAACGGCAAAAAAGGGCCAAAACAACACCAAAGTGGAGACCAAAAAGTGAGGCCGAATCAGTTTCATGTTCTTGAAGAGGAGAAAGATACAGCAGTTGAAAATCAAGTAATGAAGGATGGATATGATAAGCAGAAGGAAGAAGAATAGGATCAGGAACAGGTAAAGGAAAAACAGAAAGGGATCATGATGAGTGAATCAGAGATGGATATGGATCAGGAAATGACCCAGAGCGAGATGGAAATGGAAGACAATGAGTTCCAAGAGATTCTTGATAGAGAAAACCTAGATCTAGAAGGGTTCTTAAGTAAGGGAACAACGGGTGGGGTAGAATCTCTACCACAAGAAGAATGCAATCGAATAAAGCAGTTGTTCTTATGGAAAACTCACGAAAAGGGCTTGGTAGAAGATAACAGCATTGAAAGACAGGGCAACCATGGAATGAAAGCAGTAAAATCAACTCCAGGATTAGCTCCAAAAAACCCGGGGAAAAAAAGGGGTAGAAAAAAGCAGAACGAGCTATTAATGGAATGTGGAAAGCTCATGATAGACTCAGGTAAGATGAAAGATCTAACCAGTTACTCCTTTACCAATCTGTAATTATGAAGTTTACAACTTGGAACATCAGAGGTCTAGCAAGCAAAAGAAAACAGAGAATGTTGAATAATAGAATGAAACAGGTCCCCGGATGCGGGTGATGGTCTGTGATCAACGGGAAGCGGTGAGCTGTCCACGGGGCAAGTGGCAGCCCAACCTGGTTACAGGTACTCCGCATTTAAGTCGCCAGCAGTTGAGAGCTTCGGGATCATTCCTCCCCCGCGCGAAACCAAATCCGCTGCATCCTCGGGCATTCATGGCAGAAGCAGGCTCGCACATGGCTCGCCGTGGGCAGCATCGTTATAAGCATGGTCCTCGAGGCAAGGTATGGGTCTGTATTTGGTTCTTCTGGTTTGATTGCGTGCCTGTAATGTGGCAGGTCTCAATTGCAGGCAACGCAGAAGATATCCCTCTGATCATTGTTAATCCCTTTCTGCTCCCTGCGCCTTATCACCTGAGCCGAGAGGCAGCAACTTGGCCAGAACCCGTAGTCTTTGCTTGCTCCCCTAGCAATTCCCGGCCTGCGTGCTGGGTGCTGCAGCCTTTGTTTTTCGTCCCCTGTAATCTGCTGCTCGACCCCCTGCCTTACAGTCCAAGTGTTAAGCGAACCTCCTCTGCTCCCTGGCTCTCCGGTTCTGTGAAGCCTTCGCCCGTTCAGCTCCCCCTCCTCCCCTCATTGCGATGTCGCCGGAACGCCTCCGCGCCAGCTGCCGACGTGGGTCAAGAGGCGGGAGAGGCCGAACCACCGTCCCTCGCTCCACTGATTCCCTGTCTGATGAAGCCAACAGCGCCCGACGTCGCAGAGGAAGACGCTCAAGCCAGGCTAGGCCCTGCCAGCACAGTTTCCACCCTTCCTCACGTTTTAGCTTCCCTGTTCTCCTGGCCTCAGACACGTTTTATGTCTCAGTCAAGATTGAGAAATGTGAAAATGAAGCACAAGGTCCTCCTGGTCCTCCTGCAGGTATCCAGCTTCCAATTCCGACAGCTCCGCCTCTGGACCAGCCTCCATTACTGCCGGCTCTTCAACCTCCTGCTCCTGTACCAGATCCGCCCTCGGCAGCAACATCTTCAGGGGTTGCGAAAGCAGGTCCAAGTGCGCCTGCGGAGGATGACGCTCCCCATACCGACTCAAGCGAGCCAGACCCATACTCTTGCCGGGTGGTGGAAGAAGTTCCTTCAACCTCTGTGGACGACTGAACGTCATCTACTTGTTTCTTGTTTTCAAGGTTGGCTCTGTCTTCTGGGGTTCAATTGCTTCTTCCCCTCTTCTCTGATATGTAAAGCTGTTGCTCCAGCAATGGAAGCACAGTCTAAGGTTTCTTTTGATGTTTCTACTCACTATGTCAATGGCGGTGTCTAAATCCTTGGTAGTTTCTAAGTTTTGGGTTTATATAGTGCTGGTTAATGCCTATACGGCTAAACTATATCTCTGTTCACCGGATTATAGACGGATTCCTGCTATAGGTACTGCTCTGTTAGGTTCTGTCACATACAAGCAAGTCTTGGTTCATACTGCTGTAAATCCCTTCACTGCAAAAGGATGCAGTTCGAGGTTCGCCTCTCTGTAATTTTGAATTTTGTACTATAATAGAAATTAGACTACTTTACAAAAAAAAAAATAGAATGAAACAGGTAGCTCTGGATATAATTTTTGTCCAAGAAACGAAATGCTCTGTTCAAAAGATAAGACAAATCCATAGTAAGTGGCTCAACAGATATGAGTTTATAGAAGTCAAAGCGGAAAATACAGTAGGGGGTATCCTCATCCTCTAGAATCCCCAAAAAATAGGTATTATTGATGCGGAGGGATCAAGGAATTATTTATCAGTTGTTATACAGCCTGTAGGAGACAGGGACACTTATCTTGTAACGAATGTTTATGGCCCTCAAAGGTTAGATGACAAAATCAAGTTTATTGATTCCTTGGTGGACCTTCGAAACAGATTTGCAGGGCTACCGTGGGTTATAGGAGGAGATTTCAACATGATTAGATCTCTCTCAGAGAAAAAGGGGGATACAAGAGCACTAAACAAAGATTCCTCAACTTTCCAATGTTTTTCAGAAAACATGACGCTGGTGGACATTGAGACAAACGATGGCCTTTGCACATGGAACAACAAAAGAGGAGGGGATTCCTAGGTAGCTTCCAAGCTAGACAGATTCATGATCTTTAAAGAGCTCATGCTTCTAGACAAGGAAATAATAGCAGATATTTTTCCTTTTGGAGGCTCATATCACTGGTTGATTCAAATGGAGATCAAAGGCATTGGCACCCCAAGAAATAAATCGTTCAGGTTTGAAAATATATGGCTTTCACACTCGGATTTCATCAGCAACATTGGAAAATGGTGTGCTGAAGACCTGCAGATTCAGGGATCATCTATGTTCCTGCTACATAAAAGATTAAAACACATCAAGCATAAGTTAAAGAAATGGAACCAGAAGGAATTTGGAAATATTTTCACAAGTAAAAAAATTGTGGAAAACAAAATCCTAGAGCTCGATCAAGCTTTGATCAAGAATGGATTTGATAAAGACAAAAATGATCAAGCAAAGAAATATCACCAAGAATGGGAAATGTTGTGTAAACAAGAAGAAATTTTTTGGAAACACAAATCTAGGGCTCTATGGCTAAAAGGAGAACGTAATACTAATTTTTTCCACAGATCTACCATTGCGAACAGAACTCATAACAGAATCTCTTCAATCAAGGACGAGAATGGCCAAATCCATCAATCCCATGAGGAGATAGATGCAGTGTTAGTAAAGCATTTTCGGGACATTGCCAAGGAAAACTTTTCAGGAAGAGAACCTTTCATTAAGAACTTAATTGAACACATACCAAAACTGGTATCCAGAGAGGATAATTTTAATCTCAACAGACCTGTAACTGAAAAGGAGATCAGTGAGGTCCTCAAGGAAATGCAAAATGGCAAGGCACCAGGTCCGGATGGATTTAATGTGGATTTCTTCAAAGTCTGCTGGAATATTGTTAAAAGGGATATTGTAGAGATAGTAGAAGACTCCAAGCGGAACAAGACCATTTTGAAAGCTCTCAATACCTCCTTTATTGCCCTTATTCCAAAAAAGGATAATGCTCAAACACCAGAGAGATATAGGCCCATCGCCTTATGCAATGTTGTCTACAAGATAATTTCCAAGGTTGTGGCTAACAAACTCAAACCCCTGCTGCCCACGCTTATCTCCGGGGAACAAACAGGGTACGTAGAAGGAAGACAAATTCTGGACAACATAATTCAAGCTCACGAGGTGGTTCACTCGTTAACATGCAACAAGAGAGCGGGCATGATCATGCAACTGGACATAGCCAAAGCATATGACAAAGTGAATTGGATGTACATCAAAAAAGTGCTCACAGAGTTTGGTTTTGATCATAATTAGGTCAGATGGGTCATGGCCCTTGTGACTTCATACAGCGTTTCAATTTTAGTGAATGGCTCTCCTTCTGAACTTTTTCTCCCTTCCAGGGGTCTTAGACAGGGAGATCCGCTCTCTCCTTTTCTCTTCATCCTCATGATGGAAGGGTTGGGGCAGTCCATCAAGCATGCAAGAGTAATGGGAAGAATTCAAGGACTCCAACTTTAGGAGAATGGGCAAGTTCTGACTCATCAACAGTTTGTAGATGATACCATGTTACAGGGAATTCCCACAGTTAAAGAAGCACTTGCTTACAAACAAATTTTGAATGACTTCGCGAAGGCTACAGGTATGGAAGTAAACCTTACCAAATCAAAAGTCTTTTTCTTTAACACTCATATTGCCATCCAGAGAAATGTCTCCAGAATTTTAAGCGTTCAAAGAGAATCCCTTCCCTCTAAGTATTTGGGAGTTCCTCTTACAACTAAACCCCGACACAAGAGTACATGGGATCCATTAGCAACTAAAATGCAAGACAAGGTCAAGGAATGGACAAACAGATCTTTAAATTTCGCTGGTAGACTGGTTCTTACTAAAGCAGTTCTCCAAGCTATCACAATCTTTATGCTATTAGCTGTTGAAATTTGGTACCGGAGGACAGGTGGTTCCCTTAGGCTTTGATCTTTGGCCTAGGGAAAAGTGTCCAAAAGATTTTAATTTTTCTCCTAAAGTGACTTTATAATTTTTATAAAGTTAAAATATAATTTAAAAGTGACTTTAAGTGATAAAGTTACTAAGTCTAATTTTAAAGTGACTTTTATAAAGTCAATGAAAAAATAGAAAGGAAAAGTGACTTTGGA
>APFE030489319.1:0-10853 GCA_000404065.3 Pinus taeda
TTACTATATTAATAATTTTAATTCATGTTACTATTATATTGTTTGTTTGTTTTATGTTTTATGTTTTAGTATTTTGTAACACTATTATACAAATCATTATCATTATTTAATTCATGTTATTACTGTATTAATAATTACGCCGTAAGGCGTTTCCATTTGAAATCAACTTTCCTCTTGAGTTACGTGTACATTTCTGAGCCTTTGATTTAAGTGTTAGACGATAAAAATAATCTCATCCATCCAATTGATTAGACTGGATGATATACCATGAGACCCTGCAGATAGAACGTCTCTAGGTAGATGAAATGAAAAGAACAGTGCGCCAGATTCCCAATGGCTGTATTTCTCTTAAAGAATTTTACTTGGTTGCGTATCCTTTTCTGGAGTCCCCTGAGTTGAAATCGCTCGAGAGAGAATTTGCTGAGAGTCGTAGAGTCCGCTCTGAGATAATCGAGACCATAAGAGCCACAAGGGTAACTAAAATAAACTAACCTTCATTTGTTTTAAATTTTCATCCTTTTGCATTTTGAATCCAATTATAATAGTTAGATTGCAACCTACTGTGTTTAAATTTCTTTTTCATTAGGGTTTTATTCTTCATATACATATACAATAGTTAGAATGGAAGTTAGAGCATTCAATTCTGTTTCTTCAGGGTTTGGTGGAGAACAATGTGAGCGTCGAAGGGGCGAGTTACGGAAATCGAACCCCTGATCTCTCCCGGGCTGAAAATAATGGCGGATTCAATGGCGATATGCGGGAGCTTGTAGATTTGCTCTCCAAACTGAATCCTTTAGCCGAGGAGTTCATTCCTCAGCCTCACAGGTCGCCTTCTTTTATTTTTAATGGCAATGGCAGCTTCGCTAATAACGGCAGGAGGGTAAGATTTGTATATCATTTTCGTCTTTGATCTGCATGGAATTTTGCATTGCAATTTCTGAGTGATGTTTAATGTTAAAAAAAAACAAGTGCGAGGGTAGTTAATACTAGGTACTAAAAAATTTAAAAATTTAAAGAGGGTGTTTTAATTTTACATTCACAGCGCTTCTCACTGTATTTCCTGGGTGATTTTGATGGTATTTAGATGCCTTATAAGTCAGGGTAGTTCTAGTTTTCTAGAAGTAAAATTTTCAGAAAAGAAATTCACATTCACAATAATTGTGAAACAATAACGGCCTATAAAGTGCTACATGTATCAAAAGCTTCAACTTTCTCCAAGTTGGCTATGGGGAGGTATAGTCGGTCATTTTGGGACTAATATCACTTAAACATGCTTGCGTGTTTCGTTTGTTCCCTTGTTGTCTATGTGATGTCTGCTTGATCTGTAATTTTACTGAAAATCAAAATGGCATATCTCATAAATTTGCAAGCTTACATTGCAACATTGCTGAAAATCAAAATGACATATTCCTGGTTGAGGATTTGATTCACTAGTCGCCAACATAACGAACTCCTGCATTTTCAAACTCGTAAAGATCAAAGTGGGACAACCCTTGTTAAGGATTTCGTATGTGGCTAATATGATTATCTCCTAAATTCACAAGCATTTTGTAAAACTCAAAGTATTTCATTGCAAGCTAATATGATTATCTCCTAAATTCTCAAGCTTTCAGTAAAATCAAAGTGGCATATCCTTACACTTGTTAAGGATTTCATTACAAATTAATACGATTATCTCCTAAATTTGCAACCTGAGTAGAAATCAAAGTGGCGTATTCTTTCGAGGATTTCGTACTGTGGCAATATTATGATTATCCTATATCTGTTACGTTATTTTTATTCTTCTCCTATCTGTCACTTCAGTTTGAATCTTCTGCTGCATTGTTGACGTTCTGTTTTACTTGGTGGTGCATCAGAAGAAAAACAGCTTCAATCAGGGTAAAAGGAGGCTCAACGGTAGGAACATCAGAGCTCAACAGGAGGATAGCGTTAGAAGAACGGTTTACGTTTCTGATATTGATCAGCAGGTAAGTGAATTCATGGCAGAAATTAGGGAAACAATAATTTTCAATAGCATTGCGTCTGTTGTATCAAGACAACTTCCAGTAACAGCACCTTTATCGTATTGACGTTTTCTTAACCGGAATTTTAAAACTGGTATGAATATTATGTCAGGATGAATTTGAGTAGCAGAATGCCGAGCACTAAATATCCTCTGGGATGTTTGGTGATCCATCTTTCTCCCATGCATGTGCTGGCCCGTCTAGGTGCGGAAGGGCATTGTTTAACTTATTTTCTTGGTTATGCAAGGCCCATGTTTAACTTATCTTCTTGGATATGCCTTCCACTCACTTGGAAGGCTATTTTTGTTTTTCAAGCCACGTATACACCTCAATGTCACCTCCCAAATCATACGCAGTGTCTTCATTTGAAAGTTATAAGAGAATTTGGGATTTCAATGGCACCATAGGCGCTTTGTTGTATTGAATTTAATTTATGGTGCAGCGGGAGATTAATTCCTGGTTTTATTGATGCCAGTGGTTCCCCTTCATTGCCCTATAATTAGACTTGTCAACGTTTACTGAAAAGAATACTGGTATATATATAGGCAACCGACATATGCGGGATTGCAAAATCATAGATAATTTCGAGTGAAGTTTTGTCAATTGTTATCAAGTCACACTGATGACTCTTTTGGATATAGGTGACAGAAGAGCAGCTTGCAGCACTGTTTATCAATTGCGGACAGGTAATTCTCTATTTATATGCTTTACATCACTATCCTTGTCTATATAATCATTTTCTCCTTCAAGCATCAGACTGAAAATTTTCCAGAGAGTTAAAATTTAATGGGTTCTTTTTTCTTGATAGTTTTGTGCTCTTTAGGTGGTACGGATTGTATCATATTCTGTAATATAATGTGTTGCAGAATTAGAATAATTTTGGTTGGCTTTTTACTTAAGAAAATTGGATGTCAATATTATGTCTTGTTTGGAGGGCCTTGTTAGGGGTGTGTGGTTTCGATCTGCATTTGCGTTTATAATTCTGGTCCTGTATCAAACAAGAATAAGCTTCAGATGTATCAAGCACATTCATCAAGATGTGCTCAACATTGGTGAATTGAGCGAAGATTCAAGTTCTGTAGTCCTTATGGCTTTTAATCTTGTAGCAAGGATGCATACATCATAATGTTTTCTGTGGAAGAATCTTATATGTTCTGCATGTCTGAAGGTTACATCACGACTATAATGGACTCCCTAGTGTTTCATAATAAAAGTGTTTGCATTTCCAACCATGAATGGGTTGTTGTGGTATAGTTAGAAATCAAATTCCGACCACATGTTGATGAAGGTAATGTCATAATTGATTTGTTCTCTCACATTTCCCCTATATGACTATAAGGAATCTTGAACCAAATATTCTTGTGCACTTTTTATTAACCATGAACCCAAGATTGAATTTTATGAATCTATACAATAATATTTGCAATAACAATATCCTCCTCCATTTTGGAAAAGCCTTCAATAGTGGTGGCATAGAAATTTCCTTCTTTACGTCAATGCTTTAATTATTTCAAATTTGTTACTCTGCGATGATCCATATTGATCGCAATGTAGAAAGAAACAATCATTGGAGCACCTCTCTACTTTGGTCATCCACTTATACAAGTGAACTTTAGATGTCAACGATGATGTCCATATTACTAAGAATCTGGTGCTTGCTTGGTTAGAGGCCAAGAATTTGCATTATTTGCTTCATCACTACAGGTAGTCACTGGTGGAACTTGGAAGTAATCACTAACAGGTGAGAGTGATGGTTCATAAGTATGCAATGAGCTAGCTACAAGCTTGATTAACCACAGTTTTATTCCAAATTATGATTGTACAGACAGAAGTGAGGTGCATTCTATATTACTGAGACATGTAATGTGTGTAACATGCATACAACTAAAATGTGTGTAACATGCATACAACTAAAATGGAATTCCAGATGACATACGAAATTTAGTTTAAAAAAAGAGGGGCAGTATAAAAAGTAAAAGAAAAGAACCAACATAGATCCTTATTAACCCTAAATATTTTAAGTGCTGAGAGGCATAGATCCTTATTAACCCTAAATATTTTAAGTGCTGAGAGGTTTGCATGGGGGTTTGTTTGTATCGCTCTTTGTGCTTAATAGATCCAGGGTTAAGATGAATCTATGCTGGTTTAAAATAAAATGGTACAAATAACTGGAATAGATTAAGGCTAAGATGATGCAAAAATAGGCTAAGAAGACAATCCTCAAATGGATGCCCCACAGAGGGTGTTGGCTAATGATAAACCAGCAACTATTGTTTGCAATGTGCAATTACAGCCTGCAGTTATGCTTGTGGAGTATGTGCATTCTATGGTTGCAGCATGGATCTGCAATTCTGCATTACTGTCCATGTGGCCTGTTGTATGGATTGTGTCTTGCAATAAATGATACTATGATTATTTTGCGCATTTTTCAATTGTTACGTTCCTTACGATGGAATACCCCAGGGTTATGTTTTGAGTTAAGAGTGTATTACAGGCATAACTTGATCATAATGGTTCAATGTTGATGACTGCTGCTATGAATGCAGATAGTCCTTCCTTAACCTCGCAAGCGTGGATATAGATGCTTTAGAATTGGCCTCCTTACCTTCATTGTTTTGTCTTCTTATCTAGATTCCCTTGTAACCCTCTTATTTCTCTTCTCTTTGTCCTTTTAGCCCTCTTCTTGCTTGTAGATTTCAGAGAGAGTTGTGTGTAGAATGAGGAGTGGAGAGCCTCTATAAATAGAGGATTATCCCTCCTCTTCAGGCTGACTTGATTGTCCTCTAGGCCGACATGACAATTTACACCAAAATTCATCTTTTATCCATTGTTTTGCTGCTAGGAGACTTCTTTGATGCTAGGAGAGAATACTTTGCTTGGATATGTTTCCATGACCTTGTACATGATGTAACATGCCCTCAAGGGGTCTTATCATAATTATATTTTGACTTTGACTTCCTAGAAGAGGGCTTCTTATCTTCATTATAGGGAGAACCTTCTTCATTTTCCTTGGATACCTTGTAGGCTTAGGTGTATATCTAAATGAGGCCTTTAAGTGTAATGTCTTCAATTGTTGTTAAATATGCATAAGTTGACTTCTGGAATCTTCACATCTGTGGATAGAAACCCTAGAAACAGTGCTCTTTACCTCGTTGTCTTTCTTTGCTTCTTTTCTCGCGAGAGAGACCTTGTGGGCCTATTTTGCACCCAAAATAGTGGTATATGATGGCTGTTGCTACGACCACAGGTAGTCCTTCCTTAACCTCACATGTGTGGCTATAGATGCTTCAGAATTGAACAGCCTCTATAAATAAAGGTTTGTCCCTACTCTTTAAGTAAACCTGAAGAACCTTAAACTTTAATTTATAAATTATCTTAGAAACATCTGCCAGAGTTCATGACAGACAATGCTTTCATTATTTCGTTCAATGATCAGTCTAGGCAACTTACACATCAGCTTTTTAGTTGCTTGTTACACCTTAGATTTCTAGACATTACATTGTAGTGAAAATAGAAGCAACCCAAACTGGCCCACAACATCTTCATAGGTGTTTATATTGTGCAGTTATGTTTGTTGCTTGCCTCTGTTAGAGTCACCAATAATCCTTACAGGAACAAAATCCATTTCTGAAATAATAGAAACGGTTTGCATCCCTCACAATTTGCATCCCTCACAATAATTTCTCGTCTTACAATTTTGGAAATGAATTTGGTAGCATTATGACACTCACCACACATACGAAGGTTTTTGGTGATCCTTGTAGCAGTGCTAGGGCTTGTGTTGATAAGCCCAAATGCAATGGCTAACTTCTCACTGTGACTGCTGAGCATTTGTCCCTTCACCTCCTCTTCCACATCATGCAGTACAAAGTCAGTGTTGGGTATGTACCCTGCCTCTTTCATCTGCCCAACCAAGGTCTCCAAAGTTCCATAAACATTCTCAGATTGAGGGTGTGATCTGTCTCCAACAAAGAATGCATGAACTCTCTTATTTACCAGAATTGAACTGCATCCTGGTGTTTTTCTTAGCCCCAGTTCTTTCACCATCGTCCTTACCTTCGCTACATCATTCCATCTCCCAGATGCAGCATAGATATTCGAAAGTAGAACCTAATAGCCAACATTTTTAGGGTCTATTTCAAAAAGACGTTCAGCCACATATTGGGCCAGCTTTATGTTACGGTGAACTCTGCAGGCACCAAGAAAGGCCCCCCACACACTAATGTTGGGTTTTAATGGCATTCTTTCAATTATTTCTTGTGCTTCACTTAGACGTCCAGCACCGCCAAGAAGATCAATCATGCATGCAAAATGGTCCACACTGGGCGTGATGCAATAATCTTGAATCATAGAATCAAAGTATCGCATACCTTCATCCACCAAACCTGCGTGACTGCATGCAGATAAAACTGATTGGAAGGTGATATGGTCTGGCCTTATACCTATATTTATCATTTTGGAAAATAGATGCAGGGCTTCTTCACAATGACCATGCATCCCATACCCAGCAATCATTGCACTCGAAGGAATCACATCTCTCTTAGATATCTTATCAAATGCTCTCTGTGCAAAATCTATATTCCAGCATTTGGCATACATGTCTATAAGGGCAGTACCCACAATAACATCTGAATCAAACCCATTTCTAATTATGTAACCATTGATTGAATTACATCATTGCAGAGATGCCAAATGTGAGCATGCAGTGAGCAAACCCACAATGGTGACCGAGTCAGGCTTCAAATCTACCTCTTGCATATGGTAAAAGAATGTCAAGGCCTCATGGGCTTGTCCATTCTGGGCATATCCCGTAATCATTGCATTCCAAGAAGCTAAATCTCTTTCAAACATCTTTTTAAATAATTGGTTTGTAATCTCCATGCTCCCACATTTAGCATACATGTCTACCAGGGCAGTGCTCACAACAACATCAAACTCAAATCCTCTTCTAATTATGCAACCATGGATGCACTTACCTTCCGGCAAAGATTTCAAATGAGCACATGCAGGAAGCACACTCGCCATTGTGAAGGAGTTGGGCCGAAGCCCTTCTAGTTGCATTTTCTGAAATAATGATAAGGCTTCTTTGGCATGTCCACTTTGGGTATACCCTGTAATCATTGCACTCCATGATACTACATCACTTCTTAACATTTTGTCAAAAACTTGTTGAGCCATCTCCACGTTTCCACATTTAACATACATATCTATGAGAAAATTTCCCACAAAAACATCCACCTCCAAATGCCTTCTAAGAATATAACCATGTATTGACATACCTTGCTGCAATGATGCTAAATGTGCACAAGCTTGAAGCACGATTGCCGCAGTTACACAATTTGGTGCAACGTTTTCTGCCACCATATTACGAAAGAGTATCAAGGCCTCGATGGCCAGCCCATTCTGGACATACCCAGATATCATTATGTTCCATGAAACCACATTCTTGTTTGAAATTTTGTCAAACCAGCGTTGTGCAAACTCTATACTCCCACATTTGGCATACATGTCCATAAGAGAATTCTCCACAGAAATGTCCGACTGAGGGCCTCTATGTTTTATGTGAACATTTGAGGGTTTCTTCCACGCTCATTTCAAGACCACTCAGAAACGACTCTTGAAAAAGAGGAATTTTGACATTGAACGATTTAGTACTCATTTTGATTATCAATCACCTTCCACTAAGGAGAGCCTTAGGGAATCCTACATAGTAAGCCATAAACCAACATTTTTACATAGAACTTGGGGAGTCTGCAATTCTCAATGTGGATTTAGTTTTTCATTTATGTTTTTCAGGCCAAGTTTTATCCGAGTATCTTTTCTCAACTTCCTCTCTTCAGGTAACATCACATCGTGTGATTTTATGCTCTGTAATTTCCTTTCTTTTAATGGTTTGTTTGCAGCGTTCAAACACTTGATTTAAACTTTCTATTTTTTAACCTCTTTTGAATGGTTTGTAAATATCTTTTATGATCTTCACTTATATTTTAATGATCTGATTCCTTTTTCAATGCAGTGGCTATTGACGGGTTTTGACTTTGGCTTTAGTTTTTCATATCAGATACTATATCAGGTATTCCAGTGATCTCAGTGATCTCAGACCTTCAAGATTTAGGTTTCCAGTTTGACACGAGCATTTGTTTTGAGAAAATTAAGATCTTCAAGATATGAAACATCTGTCAATGTGTTTAATTCTAAGCAAAATTCCATGCATAGTTTTTCTAGTGATCTCAGGCCTTCAGGATTCACGGTTTCCTGTTTGATGCACCCATTTATGTTGAGATATTTAAGATGTTCAAGATTTGAAATGTCTGTTGATGTCTTTAATTCTAAGCAAGATTCTGGATTTGTGTTGATTTATATGTGCAGTGGCAATGTCTATCCGCTTGTGATTGCTGCACATCCATCAGAACCTAATCAGTTTGCCATTGGGTTGACTGGCGTTGTCTCAACACTAGCTTGTAGAAGTTCTTCCATTTCACATTGTCAAAATTGTTATGCCATGCATGTTTGAATAAAAAATCACCTGATTCAGATGTAATTGTTAATTATGATTTAGTTGTAACTTGTTTCTTAAGACTAGATGCCCAGCGTGAAACTTAACAGATGCTTTGGTGGACATAATGCTCTCTGCTTTCTCGAACTTGGGCCAAATCCAACACATCATCATATCCAAAGATTGGGCTAATTCTAGAGAGAGCACAGAGTCATTTAGAAAGTGGATTTTAAAACATCTTGTAGGAACCTGATAATGATCATTCCTTCGATTTGCACTTGAATATAGCTAACCTAGAGCATTAGCTGCGATGAAATGTTTTATTGGACAAAGAAAACCCTTTCTCATGGACCATTGCAGAATAACTTGAATGGTTAGGTTCTCAACATTGTACCTCATTGCTTTTTTGACCTTAGGATACCAATCCATGTCATCATATCTGAACTAATATACCGTTCTAATCTGTGTGCCAGTGGTTATACTATATTGTATAAGGCATTTCTAGAAGATGGGCTGACTTTTGCAGTAAGGCAACTTGGTGATGGTGGTTTGGAAAGGTACAAGGATTTTGAAGCAGAAGCTAAAGAAATCGGTAGGGTTAAACATCCCAAAATTGTTAGCCTCCGAGCTTTCTATTGGGGTATAGAGGAAAAACTGCTGGTTTATGACTACATTCCACATGGAAGCTTGGAAAATGCCTATTATGGTGGGTTCTCTTGTTCTCTAGAGACTATACAGAATGGATTTCCACACTTTATGCCTTACGGCGTTTTCTTTGCAACATCTGGTGCAAATGCTAGTTTTAATTCATGTTATTATTGTATTAATAATTTTAATTCATTTTCTTACTATATTGTTTTGTTTGTTTTATGTTTTATGTTTTACTATTTTGTAACACTGTTATACTAATCATTATCATTGTTTAATTCATGTTATTACTATATTAATAATTTTAATTCATGTTATTACTATACAGTTTGTTTGTTTTATGTTTTATGTTTTACTATTTTAGTATTTTGTAGCACTATTTTGTAACACTATTTTACAAATCATTATCATCATTTAATTCATGTTATTACTATATTAATAGTTTTAATTCATGTTCTTACTATATTGTTTTGTTTGTTTTATGTTTTATGTTTTATTATTTTGTAACAGTGTTATACTAATCATTATCATTGTTTAATTCATGTTATTATTATATTAGTAATTTTAATTATTGTAACAATATTTATGTTTTATGTTTTACTACTTTTAACAATATTTTGTAAGATTATTATACTAATAATTATAATTATTTAGTTCATGTTATTACTATATTGTTTGTTTGTTTTATGTTCTATTTTTACTATTTTGTATCACTATTATACTAATCATTATCATTACTTAATTCACATTATTACTATATTAATAATTCTAATTCATGTTATTACTCTATTGTTTGTTTGTTTTATGTTTTATTATTTACTATTTTGTAACACTATTATACTAATCTTTATCATTATTTAATTCATGCTACTACTATATTAATAATTTTATTACTGTATTGTTTGTTTTTTTGTTTTTTATGTTGTACTATTATGTTTTACTATTTAGTAACATTATTATACTAATCATCATCATTATTTAATAATTGTTATTACTGTATTGTTTATTTCTTTTTATGTTTTATGTTTTACTATTTTGTAACACTATTATACTAATCAATATCATTATTTAATTCATGTTATTGGTATATTAATAATTTCAATTCATGTTATTACTATATTGTTTGGTTGTTTTATGTTTTATGTGTTACTATTTCGTAACACTATTTATGTTTTATGTCTTACTATATTGTAACACTATTTTGTCACGCTATTTATGTTTTATTTTTTCCTATTTTGTAAGACTATTATACTAATTATTATAATTATTTAATTCATCTTATTACTATATTAATAATTTTATTTCATGTTACTACTATATTGTTTGTTTGTTTTATGGTTTATGGTCTACTATTTTGTAACACTATTATAGAAATCATTATCATTATTGAATTTATGTTATTACTATATTAATAATTTTAATTCATGTTATTACTATATTGTTTATTTGTTTTATATTCTATGTTTTACTATTTTGTAACACTATTATACTAATCATTATCATTATTTAATTCATGTTATTACTATATTGTCTGTTTGTGTTATCTTTTACTTTTTACTATTTTGTAACGCTATTTTTTAACACTATTATACTAATCGTTATCATTATTTAGCTCATGTTATTACTATATTAATAATTTTGTAACACTATTACACTAATCATTATCATTATTTAATTCATGTTATTACTATATTGTTGGTGTGTTT
>APFE030489322.1:0-12542 GCA_000404065.3 Pinus taeda
GCAGTGATGTCAAAATAATATTGAAAAGCAGCATATACCAATCATCATATATGGGCTGTCTAGAGGAACTTGTATATGTTTCAAAATTGAAGAGTGTAAGCCCAAAAGATATATTTTTGTAAAAGAAATAGCAGATCATCTGTGCAATCCTCTTATAGCACCAATGTCCATGAACCACAAGCAAGCGCTCCAAAAATCGAAATTGTGCAGTAGAGAAATCCCTTGAAGATATTACCTTTTTAACATTTCCACTTGCAGTTCAAAACTAGTGACTGAGTTTGGATTATTTTAGCTTCAGCTGCTACGAAACTGCTGTTCTGCCTGAAAAATAGGCCTTGGGACAGAGCTCATAACTTCTCGCAGAAAACGTATTTGAAAAAACTGAAGGAGGCTTTTGTAAAACAATCCATGTTGAACAAAAAAATCCTTTGGTTTTTTGAAACACTACTCCAGCTGCCCAGAATCGATCCTTGAAGAAGATGTGTAAAACAGGAAATTAAAAACTGCACCTACAGCAGTTTCGTAGCGCAACTTTTAGTCACTCGTTTCTCCCAGATCATAATAAATTTGAAGAAAATGAAAGAGGTTTTTCTAGTTCAGTATGTTAGGGATAAAAACCTCTTTCAATTTTCGAAAATATTCTTTCAGCTGCGCTAAATAACTCCTGGAAGTTGACTACTTAAAACAGAGAAATATGTCTGTAACAAACATCACCTACAGCAGTTTCGTAGCGCGCTACGAAACTGCTGTGTAATTTCAAAAACACAGCTTACATGCCAAATTCGAATGTCTTGAGCTTTTTTATCTTGAAATGTCCTTCTCATCTGCCTTTATGTTCCCAATGGCTCTGAATGCAATTTCATCTAGCCACTCAATGCGTGGAATCTGCCCACATTCATACTTGTTGACTAGCTTCTCCAAGCGCTCAATTTCTCCTCGCCATTCCTTTGTACCACAAAGTCTCTTTGTTTGTGGCTACATCAATGAAGCTTTGTATTAGAAGGGAGGCCACAAACATGACAGACAATTTTGTAAAAGCCAAAATAGCAGTGAGGCTAGATAGTTTCTAGAAGGACCATAATATAGCGAATACAAGAGAGCATTGCCTTGACTGCAACTTCGATCGGAGCAGAGCAGAACTATTTTCAGCTCTATCCTGAGGTCTAAGCATAGGTATATCCTGAACATTAATGGCACACCTCTGCCCAGTGGCCAACATATAATTCAACCAGGAAAAAGTCAACCTGTTTATAAATCCTGAACTAGCATAACTTGTGAGGGTTCCAGAGTTTTGTTTTGGGGGGAAAAGTATTTTATCAGTTAACAGATTTTCAGGAATTAGATCAGAATTTCCTACCACTTCTCCCAGATTTGTGCGCAACTGTCTCACAAAGGTGTGCTTGTTTTAAAATGATTACAGGCGCTACGAAATCACCAGAAACATGCTGCGCTGCGAAACTACTGAAAAGGATTTATGTGCCTTTGGAAAACAATTGAACTGATGTGAACAATTTAGCACCTTTTTCTTGAGTGATAACAGCTTCCAATTAATTTTTTGTTACTTTTTGCCAGAGAAAAATTTGTTTCACTTGGTTTCGTAAATTTGATATATTATGCTGCATTTCTTCCTCTTCTTCATGCATCATAGAAGTGCTTTCTAGTTTCTTACTAGGTGTGTCCATTATTTTGTTTCAAGGAATTTTGGAATCAAACAATGATATCTATGCTTTACTATGCCCCTTGAATCACTTCAAACTAATTTTTCAAACAAAAATTATGCAAATTATAAAAAAATACACACATTTTTCTTTCTTTTAGGAGCTCAATCTTTAAATGAATTTAAATTTGCAATTTTGAATCTCCAATGTCTGAAATTACTTACTATTGTATCCCTCTAAGGCTTCTTTCCAACTCCACAAGTCAGACCACAATTGGATTCTTGAAGATAATGTTATGTCAAATCTCCCACAATGACTTGATTATGGACTAGTTCAGTAGAGCAAACTTGTATGTAATGCCACATGTCATTGTTTCAGTAATCGACCTTGAAATTGATACAAAAGAAACTACAATCCATTCTCTTTCTATCACATTTTACGAAATTCGATTATAATGCTTGAAGCAAAAGTTATGACGATTTTACGTTGGTCACTTATTTGACATTGAATTCTGGATCATGAAAAAACCCTAGCTTCTTCGAACCATATCTCAGAAAATATAGCGAACCAAGATCTGAAATTCTGGAAAAAAGTTCACCAAGATTTTGAATCCACATGGTTGCAATTTTAGCTTCGGAAGCTTTGTAGCAAAAAGTTATAGTGAAAATTTCATGATGACCTATTTGAAACAGTGAAACCCTAGAATTGAAAGCTCTAATTCCAAATGTTATGCAACAAGCTCACAAAAAAATAGATTGACAACTCAAAAAGTATCCTCCTCGAGAGTGAAACCTCCTTTACATTACATAAATTAACGATTCTTGGATGATACAAATGACAAGACCTCCTTTATATATATAGGAGTCTAAGGGGTCACAATATAATCAGAACCACATAACAATAATAATGTAAGGGCACAACATAACAATAGTGGGCTTCTATGGGGCACAAAAATAACAATATGTGGGCTACATTGGCACAACAATAATAATAAGGGGGATGCACTAGTATTATAGGGACCTAACACTTGCTAGCAAAAGGTGGATGTTTCAGCTAGAGATAGAAGAAATTTTAAGAAAAAAATTGGCGTCTATGTTGTTTAACATCTTATACACAAGATGCCTAGTTATAACCATGGTTTTAGTGTAGGAAAGTATTACATCAGTCAAGAGAATAAGGAAGGGAGATTTTTCTTTAATATTGAGTATTTAGGTTATAAATTTCTTTTGAATTTTTTCAATCTTCCTCCATGACTCTTTAGATATCTGCAACCCCAAACCTTATATGCATATACAATAATAGGATTAATGAGAGTCACAAAGAGGATATTTTTTTATCCCAAAATCCTAAGATATATTGACTTACAATTGTTTTCAAGACCATAGTAAGCTTTCCAACCTCTATTGATAATTTTTTTCATGTCTATAATTCTAGTTGAGGTTATATGGATGTTTATTCCTAGATATTTTTAAAAAGGATCTTTCTTCAAGAATTTTTTTCATAAATGAAAGTATCATAGGTGATCTTTTTGGATGTAATTATCATGACTTTAGTTTTTGATATTAATAGTCAAACCCATCTCGAAGAATAAATGTTGGAGGTTTTTTAGTTTCTTGTTAAGATAATAATGGTTGATTTCCAAAAGAATAATATCATCAACATAAAGGAGAAGAGTCATGACCATACCAATGAAAATGAGACCAACATAACCTACATCTTCCAAACAATCTTCTAGCTTGTCAATGTATATGACAAAAAATGGTAGGAGATAAGGGACAACAATTCTTGACTTTGATATTTTATTTAATATTTTTTGACCAACCCTCAATGGTCTTAAGCTTGGAAATATCATTCCTATATCCTTGTCACAAAAACCCTCAACTCAAGAGGAACCATAATCCTGTCTAGTCTCTTCCATATCTTTTTCCTAGGAATGGTGTCAAAATCTTTTCAAAGTCAACAAAGCAATATAAGGGGTTAGTTTTATTATTGTAGCATTCCTCTACACTTATCTTGTAACAATACAGCCCATAGTTGAGTGATATCTCCTAATCCAACTTGGCCTTTAGCTCTTTAGCCATCGCTTTGAAGCCAACGACTAATATTCTTTTCCATAATAAATTCATACAACTTGGCTAAAGTGTGGCTAATCATAATGGTACTATAATTAGAGGGAATCCTTTTATCCCCACTATTAAAGAAATACAAAATAAGACTTTGTGTCTAAGGCTTAGGGAAGCCTTCCTTCACTACCAAATTAAATAGATTGTTTGTATGTGGGATGGTGATAGGTTTTCCCATTTTAAAAATTAAAACTTAGTAGATTTTAATGTTCTTAACTTTCCCATTCATGAGGTGCTTAACTCCAAACTCAAAATATTCCAAAGAAAAAATGTCTTCCAAAGAAAAAACTATAGGAACATTCAAAATGGTGTACATGGTGTTAAGGGATTCGTAAAGGCTTTTAAGTAAGTATTCTAATACTTAAAGAGAATCAAATAATTTAATTTATCCTTAAAAATATGAATTTTCCTCTATGTTGGAAATAATAATGAGGGGGGGGGCGGTGGGTGAATCAGTGTTATCAAATCAATATAACTTTTTCATTTCATACTCTGATTCATATGCGCTACTTCAGTTGGGGGAACAAGTTTGTACACGCAAATGTGTTCAATGCAACTAGCATATATCCAGTAAACTTGTGATTTAGTTAATCCATCATATGTTGATCTTTAATTAGTGCATCAAAACTTCAAAACAGAATAGATCATCACACATAAGAAACACAAATGAACACCATGATGTAAGGTGGAAACTCAATGCGAGACAAAAACCACCTTCTTCCATTTTCATTTAACATAAGAAAAACCTGTTTACAATCTTGTACTAGCGCAGACTCGTACCAGTATGCAGGCACCCACATGCAGAAGGCTATAACCTTCTCTCATTCTCTAGCTACTACTAGAAGGGAGCTACAACCCCCTGGCTCTTGTATTAGCCGATATATTTACTAGTGTGTAGGCATCGAACTACAAAAAGCAACAACCTTCTCTTTTCTTCTAGGGACCACATTTCATAAAGTTTCATAATGGATCCATCAATAACATCAAAGCACAAAATCAATCACCACTGCAATACAACCATCAACTATATTTGCATCATCAATCTCTGAATCACCCAACAACTGAATCACTGAAACCCTGCTATCAGAACACAGTCACGAGACCACAAAACAAAACCCAGAACTCTACAACAACCACTTGAACCAATAACAATCTCAAATATCAAATCTCATATTGTATATGCTACTTGGATGTGTCAAACAAGTGTGTATACACCCTTTCAACAAAGGGAACCAACGTACAGATCTGAAAATAATTGCTTATACCTTCGGTGCAATTTACTACTTCAGATATATCAAATATAGAGGATAAGATATGCATCATTATTCATATCTGAACTAATAATGATCATACCATATAATGGTAATGCATTTTAGTCTTCACGATACCGTTCCATCAACCTTCATTAGCCACATAGGTACATCCTTAGCAAAGCATCACATTCCCATAACCTTCATACTAGATCTCACACTTCATTAGATATTCATCACTTGTGTGCCTTGGCCTAATGATATTTTCCTCCTTTTATAGTCTTAGGCCTTGCTCAATAACATGGACCAAAACCATTTAGGATCAATACCTTGGATCCAATACCTAGGGTCAATACCTTGGACCTGATACCTTGGACCAATACCATGGATCAAATACTTCAGACCAAAAACTTAGTTTTACAAGGTATATGCGTTTTTTCTCTTATGAAAGTGCGTGTGTACATATACGCGACTTTGTACATAGTGAACCTGCGTGTATACACAGCTTGGTCAATGGTGAACCTGCATATACCTTTATTTCTTCATTCTTTGTTGATTACCTGCTACAATGTGATCTTTCATCTGAGAGAGTTGTCATCAAGGACAACACTTGTGTCGTAATGCCAACACTCTAAAATTTTCTAATGTTAAAGAAGTGTAGTAACTACTCTTTCTTTCTATTTATACAATATCTTTTCTTTCTTTTAATAAAAAATTTGTACATATTTATCTTATCATGTGAACATTCTCACCACTTTAATTTTATAAATCCATTAAAAAAAACCATATTCTTAGTTTAAAAGTCCACTCAAACTATATCAAATACATAATTACAAAATATTTAAAAATTTTAGAAATACATAATCCTAATTATATTTAAAAATATAGTTTATAATTATTTAATATTTTCAAATTTGACTCGAACCCTTTTAAAATTAATCTAATTATTATATTATAAACATTCTCACTGCTTATATTTTAGAAACCTAAGACATTAAACATGTTCCTTTGTTTATTGAGAAGAGTTTTTAGCGAAAATCACATCATAATTCATTTGTCGATTCGTTTTGAACCACCGAGTGTGGTTCATCGTTAGGACAAGTTGAAGAACTAGATCATGACTACATGTTAAATAGAGAGAGTAGATCATCCAATGGTTATATTTGACTAGGAAACGACTATATTTGACTAGGCATCTAGACTAGACCAGTGAATAAATTTGACTAAGAAATGACTATATTTGACTCGGCAACTAGACCAAGGGATAGGGAAAGGACAAAACAATTAGTTAATTAATTTGTAATTTAGTTTAGTTATATTTATTACCATATTTGAATAAAGGAAATGCTAGTAATTAATTATTAAGAGTATGAAACAATTAGCTATTAATAGGCCTCTATTATATGTAATCAACCCAATGAATATGTTTGATGAGAGGAGGTGAAAGACAAAAGTCATTCCTCAATCCTAGCCATGTGTCAAGACCCAATTTAACTTGCTTATAATTTCCTATTCTCCTTGTTGTCCGATTTCCAATAAGAAGGGAGTTCGTCACTAGATATTTCCACATATTAGACCCTTTAGAGGATTTCTAAGGTACTTGATCTTATCCACAAAGAAAAGAGAGGGAATGTAATTAGATTTAAGAGCTATTGCCTAGATATACGTATTGTGAATGAATCTCCATAGATTATGGGTGGATAAAGCTTTATTGAATAAGAATATCTCATGATCTAGTTAGATAACAATGGGAATATGATCTGTGAGTTCTCCAAAGGAGGACCATGATTGAAAAAGATGTAATGAGGAAAATAGGTCAACAAAAAGAAGGAATATATCCAGTCATTTTGAAATTTCTCCATCATCAACTCAAAAGTTGCACCAAGTAGGAGAGATTTTTAGTGCCTACATGTCCATGAGATGAGAACATTCAAAAAAACTAGTCAAAAAATTGTTGAGGGGATTAACTCTTGGATTTGGGACCTACATATCTTGGATGGATACTGTAAGGTTTATATCACCTTGAATAAAAATATTTTGATATGATAATGTTCCTATAGAGGCTATACATTCCCACTAGGGAATCCTTTCTTTGTATGGCCCATAAATATTGAGGACAAAATTTTGGTGCCTCTTTGGTCTCTAAACAAACCAAAACTATTCAGTTAAGAATAAAAGAGTATATACCCCTTAGCTCTAGGAATAAACCCATGAGCATACTGTTAGAGTGACCCACCACATCTAACATTGCAAAGGACCAATCCCTTGAGCCTTGGATTGATGATAGAGAAAGCGTGAAAACCTTCAATAATAATTTCCTAGATGAGTGAATTGTAAAGTTTAGGCGACTTTATAACTCATTTGAGGGTGATATTTTTATGAGCGCCCCATATCTCCCTGACATTGAAGGAGAGGATAATCATATTTATGAGTTATATTCCTGCTCTAAGAGCCCTAAAAATAATAGATTGTCTCTTGTTACATATATCCAAAATGGGTTTTGTCACACCATCAAAAGGTGGGTTTTGTGTTCTACAAGATTCTTAAGGATAGGGTCCACAACTAGGACAACTTTAGAGAGGATTTCATCCTTTAGTATTAGATTATAATGTAGGTCATAAAACTTGTGAGGTAGGGAAATCTATTTTGGGAGAGTGAGAGGAGGACAAGAAGTAGGACCTTGCCCAAAGTCCAATTTCAAGGGAGGGGAACAACGAGGATTAAAAGGGTTAACTAGAGAGAGGGTTAGATGTGAATCAATGGGAGAAGGAGGGGGGGAGGGGGAAGAGGTTGGAAGAAGGAGATGAGATTGGATAAGGATAAAGAAACAAGAGAACTAGACATAGAAATAGTCATTGTAACATTGTCTTGAAAAGGAGGGGAAAAGGAGAGATTTAACATACAAGAAGGTGGATGCGCAATATATTGAAATACATATTGTGAAGTTGTTAATGCAGACGTATCCCCTGGAGCTATAGCTAAAGGAACCAAAATTGAAGGACTGTTGGGGGATGATTCACCCTTAGTTTTCAAATATTCTTGTAAATTTTGGCTCATAGAATGAAGGACGTGCATTGTACTTGAAGATGGGCCATCTAATGGCCAATGTAACATATAAATGGAACCCTTCAACAATAAATTTTTCACTTCCAGGAAAATGATCCTACATGTTGTTTGATTTCATCCAAAAATCCTTACCTTAAATCGACCTTCATTTTCATCTAGATCCATCTTCAATCACATTTTTATACCTATGAGGTTTTTAATTGTATGAAAATGCCAAATTTCCCCCAACATTATGAAGTATTTTTTTTTGACAAAACAAAGATAGGAAGTCTTGGCAGTATGGTCCAAACACATTGAGTGCAGAATGGTTCCTTGATAGGGTTGAAATTGATGATCAGGAGTTTGAGAAAGAGACTAGAGAGTCCCAATCCACTAAATTGTTAATTTTTGGTAGTTGCGGTGGGTATTCAAGTCAACTAAATTAAATTAAAAAAAATTTCTAATTATTTATGAGTTCATGTAGGCTCTAGAAAGACAGGTCAACCCCACCATAAAAATGGGTGTGACCCTTGGTCATACTCACCTCCTTTGACCACTATTTATACACATTCAATCTCTTCATTTGGAAACCAATTAAAAACATCAAATATAGATATGCTTTCTATTAACCCGTGCAAAGGAGAAGGGGAAGAAGATTGAAGTTTGACCAAGCTCATTCAAGATTCTATTGACTAGTGTTGACCATTGTTAACTAAATATTTAAGGCTTTATTTGATCAAAATTATTAGGTTATTTGACCAAGCCTCTAAGGTTTTATTTGACCAGATTTTGAGGGAGTTGACCAAGATTTTATGGGCAGGTTTGACGAAGTTCTAGGCAGTCTATTTGACTACAGTTTGATTTATATTTTAATCTGCTAACTGAGTAAAAGTCTAGGTAACTTTGACCTCAGATTGACCAAAATTTTGGGTAGCAGTAGGAGGCCAAAATTTAGCATGTTGACTCCAGATTGACTGAATTTGTGGGCAATTGTAGGTGGCCAAATTTAGGCCATTTTAACCTATGTGGATTCTGTGGTCAATTTGACCAAGTTTGACTATAAATCCAGATTATATTTTTGTTGAAATGAATTATTTCGCCTAGAAAATATTGTTTGGTTTCTTCCCAAGTTTGGGTTTCCTAGGTGAAGATTTTGGTGTCTATTGTGCATGGCCCTTCTGCTATGATCTTTACTATTTCCATTTCATCTATTGTTGAATTTCCTAAGTGTATTTTTTTAATGATATTATGAAATATGCTAAAGTAAGACTATATGTCATTAGAAGTAATTATCAATGGCAAAAAATTGAGCTTGTCTAAATTACCACTAGAAAATCAACATCGTATCAAAGCTTTGGTGAAGAAAGACCAGTGATATCACTCCTTGAAAACACCTATTCTGAAATATGATCTGTGACTAGACTCTTGATCACATGGCTCCCTCTATCAATCCTAAAAATAGGCTAGAAGGTGCAATACATTTTAGAGCTTGGAAGACTAGAATGCATCTCATTCTTGAAGAGAATGATGTCATGGAATATGTGGAAGTAAAACTTATATAACCTCAAGATAGTGAGGGAAATACCAAACATAAGAAGATGGAGGCCAAGAGGATTCTGGTTGAATACATTAAATATTGTTTGATTCCATATGTTTTTGAATTGAAGATAACATTGGTCAGAAAATGACTTGGAGGAATGAATTTTGTGATATGCAGATGCGTATATATGATATTGTGGCTTCCCAATTCATCAGGATCTCTCAATTAAGATATTAACTCAAGGCAATTGGAAAGATTATTGATGAGTCAAGACTTGTGATTGTGACCTTTAATGGATTTCTGGATTCATGGAATTCATTTGTATCAAACATTTTTGGAAGATTAGAAATTCCAAAGTTTGATCAACTATGGATTGTCTGTACTCAAGAGAAGTTTAGGCTAATATCAAAAGGAAAAATTCAGAAACCTCAAGATAAAGAGTCCCAAGCGCTTGTAGCTCATATGAAGAATGGTAAAGGAAGAAGAAATTTTGGAAAATTTCAGAAAAAAATTCAGCTAAAAGACCTGCTCCTATTAAGGAAGAAGAAGGACATGTAAAATATTCAGTGTTTCAGTTATCACAAGTTTAGTCACTATAAAAACTAGTGTTTTGAAAGGAAGAATGATAAAAAGAGGAAGCACAAGCATCATGCTCCAACTACAAATGTTGATGATTATGAGCAGATTTCCCAAGAAGTGTGATCGGGTTTTCAGAGAGTTGAAGGAAGAATTAGTATGGTGATGAAGATGCATGCGCACGTATATCATATGCAGAGGACTGCGATCCTTCTGTTGATTTCTCTGTTAATGTCTTGTCTGGTTTCACAAGGTGAACCTGATACTGATCATGCGACTGATGTAACTGCTGCTGCAACAGGAGGAGGAGGGGGTGCATTAATATCAGAATTTCTGGTGCCCCAAAACAAGGCAAGAGCCAAGGTTGGCGTCCCTCCGCTTGTGTGGGACGAGAAAGTTGCGAGCTACGCCCGGGATTACGCAAATCAGAGACGGGGTGACTGCGCTCTGCAGCACTCAAAAGGGCCGTACGGTGAAAATATATTCTGGGGAGGTGGAAGTGAGTGGCAGCCCAAGGATGCAGTCACCTCCTGGGTTGATGAAGAGTCTCGATTGTTCAATTTCAACACCCACACTTGCGATCAGTTCGAGAAATGTGGACACTACACCCAAGTTGTGTGGAAAAACACTGGGAAGGTGGGCTGCGCCAGGGTGGTTTGCAACAATGGCGATACTTTCATGACCTGCAACTACGATCCCCCTGGCAATTATGTTGGTGAAAAGCCATATTAGATAAACTCATTGTAATGCATTACTGTTTAATAATGTAATAGATTTTGTTACCCATTGCTATTTTGAATGGACTGTGTTTTATAATTATAAATTATAAAATTATTAAAAATATTGAACAGTGGTTAACATATTTATCTAATTCAATACATTTCACTTTTCATGTTCCAATTTTGCTATTTACCTAATCTATATAACTATATAACCATTTGATTATTAATACTTTTTATTTTTTCATGGATTTAGGAGATTGATTACGTATATGAAATATTTGTACCAGAAAGGGATGCTGGTTAAATCCTAAACTAATTACTATAATTGTACCAATTATTATTTAAGTATATGAGTAAGAAATTCAATTAACAACCGTCCATTAAATTTAGCTATAATTCCACTACAGCACCAACTTAGCTTTCACACTTGCAATAACATCCCAAAGGGGAAATTTTCTCCAGATCGCATCCTATAAATTCATGGCCCCTCATATTCACCTGCATCAAGATTTCGCAAAAGTGTGATCGGCTTTTCAGAGAGTTGAAGGAAGAATTAGTGGTGATGAAGATGGATACGCAGGTATATCATATGCAGAGGACTGCGATCCTTGTGTTGGTTACTCTGTTAATGTCATGCCTGGTTTCACAAGGTGAACCTGATCCTGATCATGCAGCTGATGTAACTGCTGCTGCGACAGGAGGAGGTGGTGGTGATGGAGGGGCATTAATATCAGAATTTCTGGTGTCCCAAAACAAGGTAAGAGCCAAGGTTGGGGTCCCTCCGCTTCTGTGGGACGAAAAATTGCGAGCTACGCCCGGGATTACGCAAATCAGAGACGGGGTGACTGCGCTCTGCAGCACTCGAAAGGGCCGTACGGTGAAAATATATTCTGGGGAGGTAGACGTGAGTGGCAGCCCAAGGATGCAGTCACATCTTGGGTTGACGAGGAGTCCCATTTATTCAATTTCAACACCCACTACACTCAGTTCGAGAAATGTGGACACTACACTCAAGTTGTGTGGAAAAACACTAAGAAGGTGGGCTGCGCCAGGGTGGTTTGCAACAATGGCGATACTTTCATGACCTGCAACTACGACCCCCCTGGCAATTATGTTGGATAAACTCGTTTTAATGCATTACTGTTTAATAATGTAATAGCTTTTGTTACCCATTGCTATTTTCAATGGACTGTGTTTTGCGTTTAATATACCCGCTGCCATAGTAATTACTAATTTCTATGCGTAAGTTATTTATATTTGCTGTTGGGATCGTTAGCGACTATCGTTTATCTCTATTTATAGTTTACTTAAAACCTTTTGGAATTAGAATATCATGGACTGGCTGGATTATAAATCTAGCAAACTTCTGAAAACTACAGCTAGCATCCAAGTTAGAATTAAATTGCATGCATTGTAGGGCTTTTATTTTTTTCCAGCCAGGAAAAAACCATCCATGTTTTATTAATAAAAAGGAGATACAATAATCTGTTTCTATGTTAGCGGCCCATCGACTGGGGAAACAAAGTCCAGGAGTGAGCAGCACAGACAAGTTACTTCAAATTTGTTTTAGTTTACAGGTTGTAATTTTGTTTGTAATTTTTAAAATAATTTATATTTTTTATTATTTT
>APFE030489331.1:0-25212 GCA_000404065.3 Pinus taeda
ATTATTAGGGGGAATTACATACTCCCCCTCTTTAAGAAACTTGGGCCTGAAGTTAAGTTGAATCATTTAACATTTTAATTATTTACTTCACATTTTCCATACACCCTCTACTGAACTAGTATAACTAGTAGGCATCAAAAGTTTTCATAACACCCAGGAAATCCCAAGGAATCTTTTTCCTTTTTCCCACTTTCAGAACCAGACATAAGCCTCATCGGTCTGTACCATAGCCCAAGGTTGGCCCCAAGGCTTGCGCCTAGCTAAGACCTCATCTTTCCCAAGGAAGGTACCCGGTTCAGTACTCCATGCAGTAGTATTCCAAGCATCTTGAAAGGCTAGCCCACTCCCTCCACACTCACTAAGGCGCAGAACCCCAGGCATTGAAGTCCTTACACCCCCACCAGACTTCGTCATCACAATCCATTATCAGGCACTTGGCCTACAATATCAAGCACTTAGCCTCCTCAAGATGGTCCCATAGCCTCTCAAGAGTATCCATCAAGATTTATACAAGCCAAAGGAACCACTGGAATATGTAGTGTTGATTGAGTATGTCCCTATCCCATATGGTGTTACATATTCTCCCTCGCAAGTATGGGCTCCCACGAGATAATCAAATAAGCCATCCCTCTCGGCCCATTTGTGGATTTCCTACCAGTCACTACATCTCAACTTGCAACCAATTCATTAATTATAATCATAGTATCATTAAAAATAATCCACATGCCAACTAGATGCTCATAATAACAAACTAAATACTCGTGCACATCATAAAATCTGCATGCAATTACCTCATGCTTCACCTTATGAAATATCATCATAAGTTATAACATCAATATATTTACATCAAAGGTCTATCATGACGTCACATACTAAATTAATCATATGTCAATATAACTTCATATCATAACATCATAATCTATATGCCACATTATGCATATCATATCCATCATGAGCATACAACATCATTATCATAACAAAATAAATAAATAAAAACCACAAATTCATAATTATCCTCTCATCAATACTATTTGTGTTATGTTTTTATCAAATAACTCACATAAATTTGGATATATTCAAACTTTATTCCTAACCCATAAAAAACAATAATTAAATTTATTAACAACCCCTATTTTATTATATTATGATAATAAAGGTTTCAAATTTTTAACCATGTAAATAACTAAATGTATTCACAACATCTATTTTATTATATTATGATCGTAAAGGTTTCAAACTTTAAACCATGTTAATTAGTATGGCATGCAAATCACTCTTTTAAAAAGAAAACCAATAGCTAATCATGCTAACCTATAAAGGTATATCTATAATTTATAATAATATAATTTAGAATATAAAATAGTAATTATCTTGGAACAAACTTCTTATCTAAATCTAAACATGTTAATGAAACCATTCTTGTGAATATATAATTTTAGGATTTTTTTTTTAATTAAATAAAAGCCTTTCATTTCTTATATCATAATTTTATTGAATTTCACTTCCAACTACTTTATCATTACTCCTACTTTATTTTCAATAACTTTATTTTAAAAAAAAACAAAACAAAAACATTTTTTAGTAAAACCATATTTATGCTATATTACTCAATAAAGAAAACAATAATCAACTATAATTATCATATCACCTCATGTAATTATCCCAAGCATTCGGAATATCTTTTTTTTCTATCCATAAACTTTTTATGGAAAAAAAAAAAAAATTAAGAGTGATTGAATAAATTTTTATTTTAAGTTAGATTCCCTAAGAGTCGAACATATAAATTTGCACTAAAAAATTATAAGTTGATTTTATCAACAACATATTTTATTTTGTCTCTAATTCAATACAAAGAGTTATTGATCCGAATTTAAATAGGAATGCAACAAATTACAGATATAGCCATAAATACAAAGATATAGCATAAATAACACTTCATTTAATTAATTGAAAAATATTGAACTATGCTTACAAATAAAATGGAAATAAACTAGCTCGGGCAATGGTAGCTTATCCCTTAGAAGAGATGTGGTGGCTACATGCCTCTGAACTGTGTTACAATGAGGCTCAAGGGCATATTTATTATTAAGAAACGAGAGAAAACCCTATGAAAACCCTAACCCAATGAGATGTAACGTTAAGAGTTTGTGGACCCCGTTGTGGAAACTTCTGAGGGTCGTAACTTGGTCATATTATCTCTATTTGGCGCGCATGATACCTTGTTGGAAAGGTATCTCTGAGTACTACATGAGTTATGTCAGGTCATGAGCCTACAACGGACCTCAAAAAAACATCGTTTAGGGGGTCAAAACTGTTCCGGAAGTTCAGGACCCAAAAAAATGTTAAAAATAGTAAATGCTGAAATAAACAAGGAAATAGATAAAACTGTCTCGGGGTCTAGGTGGAATAGGTAGGTGGCCACCAATATCCACTTGGATCAGTGATATATTAGATTCATCATTTTTCTTTTCTTTTCTTTTCTTTTTTTTCTTGGTATACCCTTTATCTGGCGTAGTTGGAAATTACATGTTTAGCTTCGCTTAAGGTCGAAGGAATATAGTTGTTTCAAAAGAGTCGTTGTGGCTTTCCAACATTTGGTTTAAAATATGATATGAATTTTCCCTTTAATGACCCAGAAGAATCATTAGAGAACTAATCTTGTATCATTTTACAAATTTATTATTTTCATTAAAAATTGTGATGTTAATAAATTTGGGCAGATTTTAGATTCGAGAACCCAAAAAAGAGAAAATAATAACCATAAAGTCTTTATATACACATAATACATAGTAACTCAATATCTTTATGGAAGAATTATCATAAAGAAATGAGCGGTTTATTTATTATTTTATTATTATATTTTTTTCAAAACCCTAACTAAAAAATCCTTTAAGATAGGTCAAATCTTTTTCTAAAAAATTAAGGTAATGGATAATATATTCAGTTATCTATTTATATGGAAACTCACACTCAATAAAATATTTTCTTTGCATCAAAAGGTTGGTGAACCGCTCTGAAAAATAACCCAATCAAAACAAAAGCTCCATTCATTCTTCCATTTAAATTTACAAAATCAAAAGGCCTTCTCTTCTTTTCTTTTTTTTCTTTCTTTAAAAAAAAATGCAATAAAATACTTATAATCTCGTAAAATCTAGATTATACATAATTTATTAACTATATAAGACATATTAATCAATATGCTTTGTTAGTACATGAAATAAATTTATACTCTTTTCCCTTAACTTCTTAAAATGATATATATTAAAAAAAACCAACCATATCTTTATATATAACCGACATGGAAAAAAACATTGTGTTTCTCTATATTAATAAAAAAAAACTAACTACTACAACAATACCATTACGCTAAATATGTATAACCAACCTTCTTTGTATATAAAATAAAATATTTTTCATTTTATTGTCATTCCCAGTTGTCTCGAAAACCAATTGAACATGTAATTTATAAATAATAATAAAGGAATTCCATTATGTTATTTAATAATGGATTTTTTTCTATATATATATATTACTCAAAATTAAAAATTAAATTAAAATTAAAATTAAATTAATTATATATATATATATATAATATATATATATTTAATTTTATTGAAAAATAGAGTAATATTATTTATAATTTATTATATTTATTATTAATTAAGAATATAACATTTATGGTCCAACAGATTTGAAACCTATGTTCTGATATCATATATAATAATGATGCTTTAAAATATACAAATAATTACATTAAATTATATGATTAACAATGAACACGCAATTATTTAACTATTTAACATAGAATGTTTGAAAAATCACGAGTAGAGATGACTTACTTGTATTGATGATATTCTTTACTTGTGTTTTTGGAGTTGAATTCTCTTTGAATTTTACTACTTGCAACAAAAATTTGTGAACGACTCTCCACCAAACTATAGGCTCAGCTACACATAGTCTTTCTACAACTAGCCACCCCTAAGCCCTCAATCAACATATTATTGCTAGGGAATTCTTTGTCTCACAATACTTCTCTCCCAAGAGAATGGATGAAGGAATAATGAATCTCATCCTCCTCATCATCCATTAAATAAACCAAACTATTCTAAAAAAAGAAAGGGATCCGCATGCACAAGTTCCATGTGTCAACATGCTAGCTTTATTTCTTTATATTAAGTTTTACTTACTTTTATATTTCTCTTAATTTAACTCTTTCTTATTTTATTCTTTTTTAACTTTTTATTTTTACTTATTCTTACTATTTTTATAGTTTACTTATATACATACATATATATATAACTCAAGTTTGTTATTTACTAATTTATATATTTATTATTGTCATTATTCTCTTCATTCATTTATTATCTATTTAATATTCTTAGTTTTTTTATTATTTATTATTTATTTACTATTATTATCTTTTCTTTTTATATATTATTATCTTTTCTTTATTGTTTATTGTTTATTTGATTATATTTTAATATTATATTATTTATTTATTTATTATTATCTTTTTTATTATTATTAGGTGGCATACAAATTATTACAACTCTATATTGCAAGTGTATTCATTGATGTTTCTCTCTAATTATTCATTAGTATAACCCACCTATTGTAACTCTATATTCCAAGTGTATTCATTGATGTTGCTCTCTAATAATTCATTAGCACAACCTAACTTCACGTAGACAATGAAAGGCTTTTGGAGTCACAAGTTCCGACGGAATGGACAACATATTGTTTTTCCACAATCTTAGTGTCTGGGATAGAATCTTAAATCTATGATGCTACCAAACCAAGAATCACAACAAAACTACTTTGCACAGTGGATTATAAACAACATTAAATCTACTAGTGCACAAAATATAGACAACTTTTTACAATTTTATACAATAACCCAACTACTTTCACAGTGGAATATAAACAATAACAAATCTATTAGTGCTAAAAATATAGAAAACTATTTTACAATTTTGTACAATAACCCAGTTTCGTTATATTAATCAACCTAAATAATAAAAACAATCTATGGCTCTTGTACTAGGGATAACGGCCCTCAAATATTCACTAGTACAAGAATATAAAGTTGGGGCTTGGTTTCAATCCATCAACAACCAATCTACCCTCAATAAGATACTCTAATTGTCTAGCTGATGTAGAGCTCTTCAGAGCTTCCTTGGTTGTACCATGTACATGTCTGGTCCTTCAGCCCCCGGTCTATAACACTGTCTCTATCAACAATCTAAGTCCATCTGGCCATTGAACCTCAGCTCTCCAATCTGCTCACTAGTTGATCGTTCTTCCATCAACGCATCAACACATCAAGACTCTTGTTGAGTTGTTCACAACTTCGTTTGTGAACAAATCTCAATCTGCCCACTGTTGCTACTCAAGGACTTCATCTCACTATGGTATTCCTGCATTGCTCCATTAAATACCAACATAGGGCATAGAGGGTGTAGAAATTTGAAAAATATAACACTTATTCACATTATCATGATTATACACTATTTGCGGAATGCATGCATAATACATAACCTCCTCTACCATTGATCATCAATTTGCGGAATTAAGAAACAATCGCATGCGCACATTGAAACATCAATCACACATATTAACACACTATGTACTAGGGAAAGCATACAGCTGAAAACCCCCAACTATCTGTATATTATAATGATAGAGAACATGTAACAATACATAGTACAATACTCCTCACAAGTACTCAGTACTATCTCCACATGCTACACACAAACTAGCTCAGATCTGAACAAGTCACGGGTTCAAATCTCCTCCACTGTTTGCCTGCCTCTACTGCGCAATCCCTGTTGAGAATGAATCTGATTCAAGTTCGAATTCCCTTTGCTTGTACTGTGCAATACTCATTGGCAATCTCAATCAATGATTGTGCAAATCTCATGCATAGCTATAGTCACAACTGATAGCAGTCTTACCCTTTCACCCACCTCTAACACTTGTCTCCACTAAACTGTCCATGCATGATGTATTCTGTAGTTGATTTATGAGTTTATAATTAGTGAATTAATTAATAGTTAATTCACACCACTCATCACTAGTGTATTTGGCAGTTAGACTAAATATAACTATTTCAACTAAGTCAAACTGAACACAACTCCATCAACTCCTCAATCAACTCCACCAAACTCAATCACTTGAGTTCTAACTGAAGTCCATCATGCAATAGCTCAACTAACCCACAGGAAAAGTGTACTTCCTTCTGGCAGTTGCATGTGCCACATCCGCAGCTCGAACTAAAGTGCTACAAGAGGATAAGATAATGTTTATAGTCCAAATATTATTAAGAGCTAATAATATTCGACTGTTCTATTTTTTGACTGGCAGTCTAAAAATAGACTCCGCCCATATGTCTAAAACTAGAGGTCCATCTATTTTTACCAACATGACCAATCATCCATAAATAGCATCCTGCAACTCATAGACCATGATCCATACGTCTAAAAATAGACTTTGCGCCAAAAATAGCCTACAGGCCCACTTAGTGAAGGCAACTTATTTTCACTAAGCTCCATCATCTTGTTGCATTTTCAACAGAGGGCTTCCACCTATCACTGCAAGATTTCCATCTCCCATAATGAACATGGGCAAGGAGGACTGCCCATCATCCTCTATAGAAATCCTTCTCCACACACAATTCTAGGGTTGTTGAACTTCTCTTTTGGATCATCAACCCTTGAGATCCTCTTTTTCCACTCTAGCAGCCATCTAAGTTCATGAATATGGTGCACACCGAGCTCCAACTTGGACACTGTCATGTTGTCCTCCTACAAACCATAAATTTCTAATCCATTTTCGCACTTGGTCCACTCTCACGCTTCCCTCTAATAGATCATCAGTGTCCAATATCTTTTGTAGCATATACTTCTATTTAGGGCATTCAACACTCTAAGAAACCCCTCCTCTTGGCTATCCATACAATCCTCAAATATTCCTCTCTCAAGACACCATTCATCTGCAAGTCACATCAACTAAAGAGGACTAATATACCTCTACTCTACAACCTCCTGCTACTCCTATTTACACATGCACTATGGTTAAAGAAGTTTCTCATAGGATGTCCACAATTGTCCTATCCTTAGAGACCCATCCAAACTGATCCAAAACTAGACCCAAGACATTAAATACATACTTAGAAGTTGTTCATTCTTCTATAGCATTAGATGATCCAGGTAAATCTTCAGACATAATGGTATGGAAAAGCTCAAAATTTAAAGTAGTAGAAAGGCAAGTATCTTGACATCAGATCAAGGTGCTCGTCGCCCTGATTTGAACAGTGTGAATGGCACTCCAATCTGAATCTGGATGATGAAGTTATTGCCAAAATACTCTGCCTTTGTTCCTTTGAAAAAGGAGGCATTTTCTCTAAAAATGGGTTTTAAGCCTTATATGACAAATCACAATCAGAGGAATCAAAAGGGCGGATTAAAGGCCGACGGGAGGAACCCCCAACCAACGATCTCCAACTAATCGCAATCGGGACAAGCGATGGGTGATATTGGTGACTTAAGGCAGGCGATGACGGTTTTGGCGATGGAGTGATCAAATAGTGGATCAGGTCAGCATAACCCAAGGTATAAGACCCGGACCCCTGGGCCATAGTGATGTGATATGCGAATATGATAGGGCCGATGGCAATACGCCGATATCGGTGGTCGACAGATCCCCACAATAAGGACCAGTGAACAAGCGATATACGATTGTGATATGGGGACCAGACCCAATGGGTTATAAACTCGATTGTATGAAATTTGAGTTTCGGATAAAAGGCTTTTAGTCGGATTTTTCAGTGTATCTTGTGTATTATGGGTTTGAATGGGAAGAGATCTATTTCTAGGTTTTGTTCGAACAGTCTCCATAATAAACAAACTAACCCCTGATTTAAGCATTCTGGTAACAAAATAATGACTATAAAACCCAATGGACATGGAAAAGTGCGGGGGGGAGAGGATTTTTGGCACGCAGTTCAAGGTAGAAGCAGTGCAAGAGGAGCGAAAGGACATTTGGTCTGAATTGGACAAATATTATATGTTTTCAGCCCCTCTCGACACCACGGACATAGTGGTGCTATCCATTTCTCCATCTGAGTTCTCCATTTCTCAATCATTTTCCATAAGGGAGGTATAAGACTCCTTTTATGTAACTGATAATGGTATTCTCTTCTTTTCATGCCATTTAATGAATTAAGGCCTCCCCATTGATCAAGCAGGGCCCGGAGACGTATTCCAAGTTGGACGAACTTCGTTATCAAGTCTTGTTGTCTTCATTTCATGCCTTATGTGTTTCTTCTTCTTCTTTCATGTGCACATTAAATTTATGTGGTTAAGCTACAATTTTCACATGTGATTCTTTTAATACATCTATAAGCAAAATATCCCTCGATCAAGTGGTATCAGAGTGGGTCTTTTTAGATGTGAATTGCATGTTTGTATGCTAATAAGAAACAAGCTCTGAAGAGGTGAAGGGGTACTAGAGCCTTTTGATCCCGAAGTAGGGCATTCACATCGAAGGAGAGACATGGTAGAAGATGAGGCTCATCTTGAAGAGGAAGTAAACTTCCACAAGACCTTCTATACATTGGCAAATCATGTTGAGAAGTTGTTCTCAAGACTTGAAAAACTTGAAAGTGCAGAGAAAAGAACTCCAGAAGGACAATGTTCAGTACACGAAAATGATGGAGGAAATCCACCTCCTTCTCCTTTAACAAGTGAAATTTCTTCTTCCTCTCATCACCATCATCAGGAATTCAAGGGATGCACACAAGAAACCTTTCTTTAAATTAGATGTAAAATTTGATCTTCCCATGTTTAATGGTGAAATAAATGCAGAAAAGATTAATAATTGGATTAGGCAGATTGAGATTTATTGCAGGATTCAGCAGATCATGGAGGATGAGGCAAAGGTTTATTTGGCCTCTATATGGCTGAGAAGCACTGCTCTCATCTGGTGGGTGAGCAGATTGCAAAGAAGTGAGAATGTGGATAACCTTCTTTCCTCATGGCCTGATTTCATTTCTGTGTTAAAGGAACAATTTTATCCCTTGGGTTACAAGCAGAAAGCATTAATGAATTGATAGTGTTTAATGCAAGGCAAAGGTCAAGATGTTCAAAGTTTTACAGAGGAGTTTAGAAAGCAAGCTCTTAATTTAGGCATTGCACTTGACTCACCTGAAGTATTAACCAAGTATATTGGGTCATTACATAGCTACATTAGACATTCCTTATTATTGTTTGAACCTACTACCATTGACTCGGCCAGCATAAAGGCCATCCATCTGGAAAATAGGGGAAAACATGGACAAGTTGACCACTCAAAGAGAACCACGGCAGCCAAGAGAAGGGGAGCAAAGCCCTCTTGCACACATTGTGAGAAAGAGGGGAATGACGAAGAGAATTGCTGGAAGTCGCACCCTGAGCTGAGACCTGAGAGGAATGATAGAAAGGGGAAACAGAAGGTCGTAGCCACCGTGCAACAAATCCCAAATTCCAACTCAGAGGAAGACGAGAAGGTCACAGTTACAGGATTTTCACAGGGTAGGCCCATTGACTTGGGGTCTAACTTCGGCGACGAGATGAAGTTTGCATCTTTGGGCTCGCGGTAGTAGGACCCATAGAGTTGGGGTCTGATTCTGGCAATGAATCAAGGATTTCCACAAACATAACGAAAAGGGCACTCCCCGCAGCAAGACGTCAAGAACTTGAGGAGATCAACCACCATGCCCAAGCAAAGAATGTTGAGCTAAGGAGGCTTCTACAGGAGGCAAGGGAAGAAAATCAAAAATTACTATGCCAGTTGCAAGCCAAGGATGTGGCCTTGGAAAAGTTGCAACGTAGCCATCTGAAGGTAAAAATAAATTCTCCAATTTCACATGATTTTCATGATGATGAATTTGCTACCTTTGAAAAACATACTACAAGGATTGGATCCAAACTAATGAAGGAAATGGGATATCAAGGAAAGGGCCTCGAAATCAAAGGCTAAGGCATCATAAACCCCATCAAAGTCAAGGAATTGTTGCGCCATGCAGGACTTGGATACACCAGAAAGGAGTTGGGGGAAAGCTCCAATATAGCTAATAACCAACCAACAACAGACGACGAAATTCCTTCCTCACAGTCTAGCGATATCGAAGGCTCCCTGAACACTTATCGAAGGAACACTAGGGAAAAGCTCTCCAAGGCAGCCCCAAAAGTCTAGAGGAGAAAGAATCATTGTAGTCATTGCAACCAAGAGGGGCACCAACAAACCTCGTTTCCGATACTCCATGCTCTGGAAACATCACTAGAGGAGCCGAAAAGTGAACATGTTTAACAGATAAATGCACCCCATTCACGGGGGTCTGCTTTATTAAGTTGGTTTTGTTTGGGGTAGTAGCTTGTTATGGCCACCATTGTAAATCATACGTTGCAAGTAAATGTAAAAATGATGGTGTGTTTCCCATCACTTCAAATATGTAATGATGATATTTTGGCCTTTCCTTATTAGTATTTGAGGCATTAATTACTTTTTATGTAATCCTTAGCCAATGAGTGTGTGCTATGAACTCTTGGCAAGGATGGGTTGTTGAGTTATGTGTGGTGTGCGTGATTGCAAGAATGTACCAGTTTCACGTGCAGGTGATTGAAAGTGTGGATTGAGACAGCGTACTAATGCTTTTGGGGTCCAGAAGCTCTTTAGTGGGAAGGATTGATCTAGGTGGATCTTCAGACACAATGGCATGGAAAAGCTCAAAATTTAAAGTGGCAAAAAGGAAAGTATCATGACATCAGATCGAAGTTCCCATCATCTTGATTCCAACGGTGCAAACAACACTCTAATCCGATTTTGGATGATGAATTTATCGCCAAAAGACTTTTCCTTTGTTCCTTTGAAAAAGAAGGCATTTTCTCTTAAAAAATCGGTTTTAAGCCTTATAGGACAAATCGCAATCGGAGGAGTCAAAAGGGCGGATTAAAGGCTGGTGGGAGGAACCCTCGATTAGCAATCTTCGATTAATCGCAATCGAGGCAAGCCATGGGTGATATCAACGACTTAAGGCAGGCAACGGTGATTTTGGCGATAGAGCGATCGGATCGGCGGATCGGGTTGGCACAACCCAAGGTATAAGACCCAGACCCCTAGGCCATAGTGATGCGATATGCCAATGCAATAGGGCCGATGGAGATATGTCAATATCGGTGATCGGCGATATCGGCGATCAGCAATTGGCAGATCCCCGCGACAAGTACCGGTGAACAAGAGATATGTGATTGCCATATGGGGACCAAACCTGATGGCTTATAGACCTAATTATATGAAATCTGAGTTCCGGCTAAAAGGCTTTCGATCAAATTATTTAGTGTATCCCGTGTATTATGGGTTTGAACAGAAAAATAGCTATTTCAGGGTTTTGTTCGAACAGTCTTCATAATAAACAAATTGACCCCCGATTTAAGCATTCTGGTAACAAAACAATGACTATAAAACCCGATGGACATGGAAAAGTGTGGGGGGAGAGGATTTTTGGCACACAGTTCAAGGTATAAGCAGCGCAGGAGGGGCGAAAGGGAATTTGGTTTGAATTGGAAAAATCTTATATGTTTTCAGCCCCTCTCGATGCCACGGACGCAGTGGTGCTATCCATTTCTCCATATGAGTTCTCCATTTCTCATCCATTTTCCAGAACGGAGGTATAAGACTCCTTTTATGTAATTGATGATGGTATTATCTTCTTTTCATGCCATTTAATGATGAAGGCCTCCCCATTGATCGAGCAGGGCCCAGAGACGTAGTCCAAGTTGGACGAACTCTGTTATCAAGTCTTGTTCTCTTCTTTTCATGCCTTATGTGTTTCTTCTTCTTCTTTCATGTGCACATTAAATTTTTGTGGTTAAGCTACAATTTTCATATGTGATTCTTTTAATACATCTATAATAAAAATATCCCTGGATCATTAGATCACTAGTTATAACATCCAAACAACCTTATTTAGCCCTTCTTCCAGCTACAATAGTCCTATTAAATATTGTGGTCTCCCTCAAATAGCACCCTGTTGTTGCTCTAGGTAGTTCATTGTTTTAAGGACCAACAACCCTTCCAAACACCTCCTCAAGACCTTATCCTAATCTGCAGCTTACCCAGGGGCCTGCAGCTCACCAACTAGAGGCAATACCCATCATTCTATGACCAATTTTCTCCACAAACCACCCAGGTTTGTCCTTCTACAATGTGGATGCCTACTGCACTTTCTTGGCCTTGTCTAAGGCATCATTCTACCTGCAAAAACACTTCAGAAACCCTTACCATGGCTTCCTTTCCTTCTTTGTTGTTATAGGAGTATGTGGATTTGTTTTGGAGGGCCTAATACCCAACTTGGCCTCCAAAACAAGCCTCTCTTCCTATCTATAACTACACAATGAGACTAGGAATGTTCACTTGTGAGGTTTCTTCTTATTTTTTCCTAGATTTTCCCACCATGATCTTGGTCTCCTGCCTGTAGGTTCTCGGCTTCCAAAAAGTCTAGAAGGAGACATAAACTATGCCTTCCTTCACCTTCATTCGGCTCCTTTCTTCTGTAGCCAAAAAAGAGCTCTTCTTTTAGATGTGTTGCACCATGGATATCTTATATAACCTCACATATCACCTATATTTATACATGTGTTATATGTAACATCTCGCCCACTCTTCGACTCTCCAACAACAAGGCCAACTTGTATTATGGTGCACAAACCCACATGTAAACTTAAAAAAGTCATATCTCTTCAACCAAAAATCAGAATTGAATGATTTTTGATGCATCATATTTGTCTCGATGTGTACTATCATCCTCATCCATCACATGTCGAAATATCTCCATAGTTTTGTCCCCAACATCGATGGGTTCAAAACCCCAATCTTGGGTTTCAAGCCCACAATGCCTTATTGTGACACTTCAACCTACAAAACCTAAATCCTAGGGCTTGGAGTACCTCCCAAGCTATTAAAAAATAACACTCCCTCTTAGAAATGGAGGTACTTCGAAGAATAGGAAGTAACCATCATCATTTGGTGGCATTAGCCCATCTAGCATCCATCACTGCAACATACTCTCTAGAATGAACCTGACAACCTCAATAGTTCTTCTACCTCATCACATCTAGACCTAAAGATCCCAAACCTTCATAGAGATTCTCCCTCTGAGGCTAGACTCCATTTGAGCATACATGATCTCAATTTTCTTAGTCCTACAAGCACTCATCATCTTGGATCAAATACCACACGTGAAAATCCCTCCAATCTTAGATATGCAACATCATGATCCATTGAAGACTCTAGTTTTCCAACCTACAGTCTATCACATGAAGAAATATCAATCAACTTGATCTCATCCAAACCAAAGAAACCCTCGAGTTCTCTAAACCATCCATGGAAAGTGAGAGGAAATCCATGATTAGCAACTTTAACTAAAACTAACTGTTGTTCAACACGATCACCACTAATCCACCAGAATTCCCAGCAAATCTGGATGCCAAACTAGTCAATACCACATCTCCATGTCCTAAGTTTAACCCTTTGTTCCATAATATAAACACCCCAACTCCCTCTAAGTTGCTTCTTTGTGCACACTCTGATTCACTATTCCTCAAAATAGCTCAAATAATCTCTAATACCATATTGTTTCTCCATGATCTTGGTGTCTAGGATAGAATCTCAAATCTTTGATGCTACCAAACCAAGAATCACAATGAAAGTACTTTGTGTACCAGTATATAAACAACAAAAAATATACTAGTGCACAAATTATAGACACCTTTTTACAATTTTGTATAATAACCCAACTTCATTATATTAATCAACCTGAATAATACAACAGTCTAGTGCTCCCGTACCATGGATAATGGCCCTCAAATATCCACTTGTACAAGAATACAAAGTTGGGTTTTGGTGTCAATCCATCGACAGCTAATCTACCCTCAATAAGATACTTTGAACATCTAGCTGATATATAGCTCATCACAATTTCCTTGGTCATACCCTGTACTTTTCAAGTCCTTTGGCCCCTAATCTGCAGCACTGCCTCTATCAACGATCCAATTCCATCTGGCCACTAAACCTTGTCTCTCCAATCTTCTCACTAGTTGATCATTCATCCATCAATGCATCAACACATCAAGACTCCTATTGAGTTGTTCACAACTTTGTTTGTGAACAAATCTCAATTTTCCCACTACTGCTACTAACCTACTTAGGGACTTCAGCCCACTACAGTCTTCATACACTACTCTAATGAAGACCAACATAGGGCATGGAGGGTTGCCACCTATCACTGCAATATTTCTAACCCCCACAATAAACACGGGCAAGGGTGATTACCCATCATCTTCTATAGAAGCCCTTCTCCAAACACAAGTCTAGGGTTACATCACTTCTCTTCTAGATCATCAACCCTCGAGATCTTCTTCTTCCACGCTAGAAACCATCTAAGTCCATGAATATGGTGCACGGTGGGCTTAAACTTGGAAACTATCATGTTTTCCTCCAACATACCATAAATTCTCAATCCATGTTCACATTTGTTCCACTCTCACGCTACCCTCCAACATACCATGAGTGTCCAATACCTATTGTAGCATCTGCTCCTAATTAGGGCATCCAACTCTCTAGGAAACCCCTCATCTTGGCTGCCCATAGACTCCTCAAATTCTCCTCTCTAAGGATACCATTCATCTGCAAGTCACATCAACTAAATAGGACTAATATACCTCTGCTCTGCAACCTCTTGTTGCTCCTATTGACACATGCACTATTAAGGAATTTAGACTTCTGTGATCCATCATATTGTTAGAGAAATTTCGGTGAAATCACATAAAAAATCATTTGTCGACGCGTTTCGAACCAACCAGTGTGGTTCATCGTCAAGACAAGTTGAAGAACCAATCTAGCCTAGCTTGTTAAATAGTATGTGCAGAGACTCCAACGGCTATATTGACAACGGCTAATTCTGACCTTATGACCCCAGTCAAACAAATAATATTCTTGCTATATTTTTTAATTATTATTATTCTTAGAAATTAGTTAAATTAGGTAAAATATAAGAATAATAATAATTAAAAAACATAGCAAGAATAGTATTTGTTTGACTGGGGTCATAAGGTCAGAATTAGCCGTTGTCAATATAGCCGTTGGAGTCTCTGCACATACTATTTAACAAGCTAGGCTGGATTGGTTCTTCAACTTGTCCTGATGATGAACCACACTGGTTGGTTCGAAACGCGTCGACAAATGATTTTTTATGTGATTTCGCCGAAATTTCTCTAACAACATGCACTATTGTTGAAGAACTTTCTCATAAGATGTCCACAATTGTCCTATCCTTGCAGATCCATCCAAACTAGTCCAAAACTAGACCCAGCACATCAAATACATACTTGGAACTTGTGCACTATATTGTAGCATTAGATCTTTGGTTTGGGCATTCAAACAACCATGTTTAGCCCTTCTTCCAACTATAATAGTCCTCTTAAAGATTGTGGCCTCCCTCAAATAGAACCCTCATGTTGCTCTAGGTAGTCTTGTGTTTGTTTTAAGGGCCAACAACCCTTCCAAACACCTCCTCATGACCTTGGACTGATCTACAGCTTACCTCAAGGTCTACAGCTCACCAACCAGAGGGAATACCCATCATTCCATGAACAAGTTGTTCCACAAACCATCTAGTTTTTTCCTTCTACAATGTGGTTGCCTACTCCACTTGCTCAGTCGTGGCCTATCTTAATGGTATACAATTCATCCTAAATGAGACTTTAGCATTACTTGAGAGAATCTGTCACAATGATAGGCACCTCAATTGTTGCTTGCATGATTTGGAAGCCCGTGTAGAACACATAGACTTCCATATTATTGAGTAAGTCAGGTTCCATGCAAGCCCTCCTAGTCTTCCACCCTACCACCCTCTATGACATGTTCATCTCAGGTTCTTGGACTTTTTTGTTATATTTTTGTAATTTAAGCCTATTAATACTATCAAAAATAATGTTTATCAGGTTGCATTGACTGTTATTTATGACAACCCTAGCTGTCCCCTCTGTCTATCATTAAGCTAAGGGAACCATACAACCTAATTTTGTACTCATGATTTTACCGAAGACAATAATAATGAAACTCTTTTGACTGACAAAAAAAAAATTATTAATACAATTATAATATATATTCAATTTTTTATCTTTTGAATATTCAATAAAATTATTTTAGAATTTTATTATCGTTTTAATCTGTATGTTTTAACATTGCAATAAGAAAATGAATATAGATAGCATAAGAACTAATTCTTATAAGCTTCAAAGTGAAATTTGTCAATGATAAATTTCCAAACGGTCATGGGATGAAAGTCTTATCACCTATGAGATAATAAGTGGTTTGATGATAGATTGTCCGACTTTGACTCGCAACCATTCTAAATTTCAAAAGAGGGTCAATGATAAATTGTCCATTTTTTACTCACAGACATTCTAAATTTTAATGAGGATTGATGATAAATTCTCCATTTTACTCACTACCATTCTAAATTTCAAAAGAGGATTGATGATAGATTGAGTAGTGTTTAATTACAACCATTCTAAATTTCAAAATATTTGTCACACTACCAATATTAATAATGTATTAAGTCAACATAACTATGGTAATCTGGCATTCTCTAATTTTCTTAAACCATAAAAATAAAATATTAAAAAAACCTCAATTAATCTCTTTATCTTATCTAATGTATTTATCTTATCGATTTGAATGGATGTCAATCATCCTATTCCTGTTATTGATTATATAGTTAGCATGGAAATTCTTTAGGACACATAAAGAATAAAATAACATAGAAGTTCTAGAAAATAATACCACAATCTTATTGTGAGGGAGATGAAAATTTTATAAACCATTCAAACATTCTCCTTATTAATTTAATTACAAAATATATGAGATGAAAATCAACTACATTATTAGATAAAGCAACTATATTGAGATATTTCCATCTTTACTAGTGTTTAGATGTTTTCTTCTTTTTGAGTTTTAGATGTTTCCAAGAAAGGACTGTGTTTTTTCCTTGTTTCCCAATCAATTAGATGTTTCTAATTGGTGAGCCTTTCTTGATTGCCCATATAGACTCATTTCATATTAGGCAGCCAATCAACAATCTTTCACACCTTCACCTCCTCAATCCCAACCAACATCCTTCTTATTTTGGGCTAAACATTTTTCTACATAGTTCCATTCTTTATCTCCCACTTGTACTTTGTTTTTAATTCCATATTTCCTTTATCTCTTACAAACTTATTTTTAAATAATATTCCACCCATGACATTTATATCCAATCGTGATAACTCTAGTGGTGAGAACAATAAAGAGACCATCCCTTTACAAAATGGAAGAGTTTTATTTTTTTGTGTTTATGTCCTTTCTTGGACCATTACTTATAGTTGGGAGTCTAACTACTCATGTGGTGGGTCTTCTTGTATTTTCAGAAATAACAATAAGAAAAAAAACATCATTATTTTATTAATAGTAAATAAATATTTACAATCTCGTAAAAATTCCCACTTTAACTTTCAGCCTCTCATGCATTTTCAAATGTTTCAAAATCATGAAAGTTTAAATAAAAATTGATTTAATCGAGGGTACTACATGTACCCCAGATGTTTAACTTGATCCTACCTCTAAGTACTTTCAACATTATTAAATCATCCTAACCCCTTAGGAAGGTTCCCTCCAAGCAAGGATGGAGCCACATTTTCTATTGTTTTTTAATTTACTCTCCTGAGCCATGGCTTAAGGTTTCCTACAAAAATTGTTATTATTCTAGTCTCTATTCAACAACAAGCTTATATATGTGTATAACATTGTTGATGACTTTTTGTACTCCAAACTATAACCATATTTAATTCTTTGTTATGTATTAATTTTTTATGTGTATAATGTATTTAGCTAAATTTAATTCTTTGTTATGTATCATGTGTATAATGTATTTAACTAAATTTAAATGCTCACTACTATGGACATCCATTATACTTGGACTTAAACTAATACAAGTGTTGAATCTTTTCTTCTTAGCTATTGTGTATTGATATTGTATTTATTTAATTATAATCATGTTTGTTGGTATTTTTCTTTGTTGGTATGCATAATCGTTGGATTAAAATGATTATAAAATGTAATGGCTTCTACCTATGCTCGGTAAAAACTTCCATCGGGATCAGAAATGGCTAAATGCTTCCATGAAATAGTCAAAAATAGAAGCATGAACGTGAGGAACTTGGAACTGGAAAGGACGTTGTGGGCTTTCAAAATGGGAGGGACGCTAGGCCAGGAAAGCATAATGGGGTGAGTAACTTTGGTTCCTCCCGTAGCGGCTTTGTGTTGTGTCTTGTGTCAAGTTCTTTACCCACTAACACACACTCATTTCTTGTCTATCGCTTGGATCTAAGCTCATTGATATTTGCAACCTTAATGAAACCAATCATCAAAAAGCATTAACGATACAAACAATGTAAACTTTGAAACGGGAACTCATATTGTTACCCATTTTGTAGAGATAGCAAAAAAGTGACCCGATTTTGAAAAGTGATGATGCAGAACAAACATGTGTTTTTTAGAGCATAGTTTTTGGCACTATAATTTTTTTTATGTACATTAAGCTTTAGAATGGTAGTGTTTTTTATGTTGATTTTAAAAAGTGGTAATTCTACACCAGGCCCTTTTTTAAAAGGTTTTTTTTTTTTTCCTAATGTATGAAATGTAAATAATTATTTTGTAAATTTAATAATTTTTGAAGTGGTCATTTTCTTCATATTTTCTTGTTTTTATTTTAATTTTAATTTTTTTGTAGTAAGGTTTTTATTGTTTTGCATTTTTAAATTAGAAGGTCGATATTTTGAATTTTCGATATTCTACATATTTATACATCATTAATTAATTTTTCAATCCACATGAAATAATTGTTTCTCTAAAATATATATATATTTTAACAATGACATAAAAAATACCATTTTTAACATAAATATAACTAAAAAACTACATGTTTTTGATAATTTTTTGCTAGAATTGACATGTCAAAATCACAATTTTTATACGAAAATTTTAACTAAAAATGGTTAAATATTAGTTTTTTTTATGAATTTCATGTCAAAAAAATAATAATAATAATCACATTTTTTATTTCAAAAAATAATGATTAACTTAAAAATTAATGCAAAAATCACATATTACAAATAATGCATAACAACCTTAATCGAGTGTTTATTCTTCTCATAAAATGTCAAAGTCAAAACATTCTCATAAAATCTCAAAGTCAAAACATTTCAAAGCTTGATTTCCAAGCATAACTTAAATTTAATCAACAATGTCACGTAATCCAAACTCTTCGTCCTCTAGAGTTTCATCATTGTCTTCTTCCACAATATTTTCTGCTTTCTTTTGCTCATTTTCCTCTTCTAATGGATCTTTGATGTCTATGAATCTCCCAATGTATGTTTTTCCAAACATTCCATGTAATGGTGGTTGGGGTTCCTTTGCCTTTTTTGCCACACATGATTCACTAAAGTCCCCTTTCTTCAACCCAATTTCTTGCATTGCATCTGGAGGAAATTGAAGAGCATTAATTCTTTGCTGAATGAAATTGCACTGTAATGGATCTTTCTCAATTGCAATGCAATTTCTTCCTTTTTGAAGGCAGCATGCTAGTGTTGTACCTAATTATTAAGCACAAAAGAAATAATGAAGTAAATTAGTACAATGACATATTAATTAAAAAATAACATATTGCAATTCAATTCCATATAATACAACTTGCCTAAGCCAAAAAGTAAATCCAGAATCCAATCTCCTTCATTTGAACATATGTCTATAAGATAGTTAATCAATAATTGTGGTTTTTGATAAATGTTAACTATCTCTCCTTTTGTTTTTTTGTATTCATATGTTAGTTTTCTCACAATAGCATCATAAGTCAGTATTTGGCTATGACTCTTTTCGTCTACCCGATTAAAAATCATAGACATATGGCTATCATCTTTTGCCCAACTATCAATATGAATGAACTCACAATCATTTATAAATAGTTGATCTTCACGGTTAATAAGATTTGAATTTTCCCTGTAACATGAAATAGTAAAAGTTCAATCAACTTGTACATAAATGAATTTTTCAACATTAATAAAATATACATTTTAAACGTCTTACCATGTAAGCTGCATCCTTGAATTTGTTTTCCCCTTGAAACATGACAATATCATTGCCAATTGTGTGTCTGTATGAAATGTCACAAATCTCCATAATGGTGATGACGTGACTTCTACAAATCCTGCAACCACTTTACTAAGAGCTTGATAAGTATAAGGGTCACTATCATAGTCAATGTTTGGAATATTGAAACCATGGGGATTATTTGCAATAACTAGGGCATACTCCCTTTTAGGTATGAGTTTAGCAATGTCTTCACAGTCGCCTTATATTACTTGATATTGAACAGTGTCTAGCCCATTCCAAATGAGATGAGTAAGAGTTGGATCAAGTTCAACATTCTTAACACGTTGCTTCCTCAGCCTTTCGATCTTTATTTTATTCAATAAAGGTTTTGAAGCTAGTTGGTGCTCCATTATCATCCTTCTTCATCTTTTATAAAATAAACAAATATATGTGTAAGTTATAAATTAAAAATAGTACACAGATGAATAAAATGAATGTATAAATCAAGATACCTTTTTAAATGCAGGATAAAAAGCTTTTAATGTTGATGTAGAACTTGAATCTGGATAGTTGCGTATAACATCATCAACTATCTTCATTCAACAATTTAACCATTTGTTCTTGAATTTTCATGTAAACTTTGTGACTGCATAGATAAAATAACAAAAAGTTAATATAATGATATGTATAACAAGTACTACCAAGAACAACATGTTTTATTTAAAATAAAATTATAATCTAGAAATAAATAGAAATAATTCAACAAACTTACTTTTGAAATTCCTCAGACATTTCCTCCATTGATAATTTCCCTGATTTCACACGAATTGTTTTGACAATTTTTTCATCTTTCACTCCTTGCATTGCTCTCCAAAATGTGATAGTCATATCTTCTGGAAGCTTCTTCAATTTAGGAGCTGATTTACTGCCACCACATATCAATGGCTTAGACTTTTTGACCTTCTGGTTTTTAATGCTAATGTTTTCCCACATGCTAAAAATCTCATCAATCAACTTCCAAACATATCCAGTTCTAAATGCCAATTGGAAAATGTTATCAACACCTCTGAATATATCACTAGGAAGGTTGCATTTTCCACCTTTTGAATTGAGTTTCTCTTCAATTTGATAGCCTATTTCCATACAACATTCCCTTTGGAAATCTACAATAACATTTATCCTATCCCCACCACATTTTTCTTGAAATTCACAATGAATAAATGTAACCCTTTGGATGAAAGTCATAGACATCCTATATTCATTATCTGAATTATGATCCCATGCCACTAACTTTTCTTCTGTATCCGATAAACCAACATAAATGATACATTTCATTGTTTCAAAACATGGGTTATTGGGATATTCCTCCATCAATTGTCTTTGAGCTTCTATAGAATGGTTCCCTCTAGCACATAATAATTGTATTCAAAACATTTTGACTTATCAAATGCTTCTTTGTTGGGAACTTGAACTGGATCAACAAGAAGCATATAATTAACCACATGAGCATATGGGTTGTACCTCATCAATGTCTTCAAGTTGTGAACATGCATATGGTGTGGCTTTTTGACTTGATATTGACATTGTCCTTCACTTTCCTTATAGGTTTGTTTGACATTAAGCTGAAATGTACGACCACCATCAATTAAGTTTCTCTTTGTCAAATTCTGTCGAATGGCATTTTGTTTTGTTTTGATAATGCCATCCTCTAAATAAGCTCCTGGTGTAATGATTTCTCTACTTTCTTTTGAAGTTTCAATAGGTTCTTGACTATTGGTAATGACTACTTCAAAATCTTCAACTTTACTTTTCTTCGTCATAACATTCTCAATAGATTTATTCTTGGGCTTTGTTACTTTTGGTCTTTTATGTCTCTTCTCAGTTCCAATGTCATCTTCAGTAATGACAACATATGCTTCACTGTAAGCTTCAACTTCATCATCCTCAAAAGTAACTTGTCTACCCTTGCTAGATTTATCCACTAGAGGCCTTTTTTTTGATCCTTTGGCTGTAGTTTTGTAGCATTATCAATTACTACATTTTGCTTGTTTTCCATATCTTCTTCTGACACTGAGTAAAAACTATTGACAACTTTCATGATATCATGCTCTATGAAATGAATGCCTCCCAACCTAATTGAACAACTTTCAACAAAATTCTGCCAAACAAAATATCATATGTCAATAAAAACGAAGTTAAAAAAATATAGCAAGAAACTTTCAAGAAAGCAAAATACAAATATAAATAACAATACTTACGATGTTTTGTTTCATGTCATTTACTATTTGTTTACACAACTTTGTAGATACCTCTCTCGTCTCATACAATGAATATGATAGCCGGTATTTAATCCTTTCATGTGACTTGGGATATTTTGTAAGTATGTAAACAACTTCGGTGTCCGGTATTGAACACATATCTATGACTATTCCCATCACCTCATAAATTCCATCATCATTTGGTATATCAATATATAGATATATATTGACATTTTGGCTTTCTCTTTCTTTCACATACCAGATTCTTGATGGAAATTTCACCTCTTTTGAATTCTTCCAGTACAAAATCATCTTCTTATCATTTGAGGGCAAGCGGGAGGGTGGCTAAGGGTGGGCAGGTGAGGGCAGGTGTGTAGGTGTGATGACAAATTTCAAAAGAATGGAGTGCCACGGTGTCCACTTAGTCCTAATTCTAAGGACTATGAAAGCAACAGTGATGAAGAGCATAATGGTGAAGTTCAAAAGAATGGAGTGTCACGGTGTCCACTTAGTCCTAAGTCTGAGGACTATGAGAGCAGCAGTGTTGAAGAGCATGATGGCAAATTTCAAAAGAATGGAGTGTCACAGTGTCCACTTAGTCCTAATTCTAAGTACTATGAGAGCAGCAACGATGAAGAGCGTGATAACGAATTTCAAAAGAATGGAGTGTCAAAGTGTCCACTTAGTCCTAATTCTAAGTACTATGATAGAAATAGTGATGAAGAGCATGGTGATCAATTTCAAAAGTATGGAGTGTCACGATGTCCAATTATTCATAATTCTAAAGACTATGAGAGCAATAGGGATGAAGAGCGGGATGATGAATTTCAAAATATTAGAGTGTCACGGTGTCCACTTAGTCCTAATTGTAAGGACTATGAGAGAAACAGTGATGAAGAATTTGATAATGAATTTCAAAAGAATGGAGTGTCACAGTGTCCTCTTAGTCCTAATTCTAAGGACTATGAGAGCAGCAGTGATGAAGGACAAGATGATGCACTTAGTCCTAATTATAATGAGTATAAAGGTAGCAGTGACAAAGGAAAGGATGTTGCATCTTCAATAAGTAAACAGTCACATTTTCGATGTAGTCCTAATTCTATGGACTATGAAAGTAGCACTGACAATGCACATGAGGAATAATATCCATTAAACATCGAGTCAAATTTTCCATTCAGTCTGAATTCTGACAGTAGCACTAAAGAAGGGGAAGATGAAGAATATCCTCCAAGTCAGTATTTTAAAAGCACAGCTAATCATAGTGTGGATAAAATTCCTCTTAATGATGATGAAAATCTTTATACAAATGATGATCCAATGATGGAGATGTTGCCAAGAAATATTGTATCGAGGAGTAGGAGCAGACCTTTTCGTATCAATGCAATATGTTCTAGTTATACAAGGGGTAGAGCAGAATATCTGATGAGAAGAAGTTCTATCAGTGCTCTCATTTCAAGTGAATGTTGCCAAAAAGATTGTTGGAAACATATGGATTTCAAATTTGGATTAGAGAGCAGGAAGAGATATTTGTCAATGAATAAAAGCATGCAAAATTCATATTTAGTTCGGTGCATGCAATCTACATTATCAAGTTATGATTATCATATTAGGACTTTATTTATCTATAGAAAAGCTTTCAAAATGTTTCATTTGATTGGGAATTTTCGTCTCTCGAGAATTCAAGAAAATTTGGAAAAGGATCCCACATTTTATTCAGAAGTACATCATAAAAGACAATTTGGGCCATTATCAAATACTGCAATGTCATGGATGAAATATTTCTTTTCAAAGCATGGAGAGTGTATGCCAAATAGATAGACAATACATATTCTAGATAATTTTTCAAGACGAGAAATCTACAACTTATACAAATAATACACAGAAGGTGCTGAGGGACATGGTCGGTTTATTACATATCAATATTTTGTGAAGGTATGGAAGAAAGAATTCAACAGTGTCTGTATTCCTAAGAAGACAAGGATGGGGATTTGCAGTACATGTGCTTCTCTTAAATCAAAAAGGGACAAATATGAAGGGTCAGAAAGAGGTAAGCATTCATAACTTTAACTTTTAAAATTGTATAGTCATCAACTATGAAAACATATTTCTTAATAGCTTTCTTTTATGTTGTGTAGATTCAATTGTCAAAGAACTTTAGGAGCATCGCGAACAACAAACAAACGAAAGGAAAAAGTTGTACAAGAATAGAAAGAAGTGTTATGATAATCCAAATAAATATTTGGGTTTGATAATTGATGGTATGGATCAGAAGAAAACACTTTTACCACATTTTGTTCATACACCCAAAAATTTACAAGAGGAAAATTGTATTCAGTATCACTTGGTCGGTTGTATGGTCTTCAATGGGAAAATGTTGCCAAGGGTGTACTTCACAGCTCCAAATATTCATAATGATGCAAATCTAACCATAACCATAATTCATGATGTGCTTTCTCATTGGTATGGTAATCTTCCTGAAGTTTTGTATCTACAATTGTACAACACTTGTCGTGAAAACAAAAATCAAGTTGTTTTTGGATATCTAAACATGCTTGTTGAATTGAGAATTTTTCAAAAGTTAAAGGTTGGTTTCCTTCTTGTTGGGCACACTCATGACCATATTGATCGGATGTTCAGTCGTTTTTCAGTCACATTGAGGAGGAAGGAAGTTGGGAGCTTGCCATCACTAATTGAATGTATTAAGAAATCATACATGCCAGAGCCTACTTTT
>APFE030489336.1:0-57115 GCA_000404065.3 Pinus taeda
ACTGCACATAGCGATTGATATCTGGGGGTGTCACGCAGCTCATATGGTATTTTTATCTATGTCTGAATTCATTCCGTTGATATGAATTGTTATGTAATTATTTTTGCTATCGTTGATTATATGCATGCGCTATAACAGCAGATCTTATTCATTCCACTATTGGATGTTTGGTGATGTGCCTTTGCTTTTAATCATGTGTATGACAATGATACAAATGTTTAAAGTGTGGTAATTTCGCTACAATCGCTCTGCTTAACTATTTAGGCACATCAATCTTAAATGAATTAATATCTATGTTGGAAAGATACAGTCATCTATATGCTTGTCTTTTAGACACAAAACATCAAACGCTACGCTTTAGAGCTCAATAGATTCCCGGGATAGTTCCATTTATTTATATTTCTGTTAATAGTTTTATCCTTTCGCTCACCGCTAGTGTAGTCTATAAATCATTCATCCATCCCATTTATCTATTTCTGGGAAACTGGTCCCATTATCCCCAGTCGAAGCCACTATCCCAAACGGAAAAGGAGTTGTACTAAGGTCCGGACCGGGTGGTTTCCCCAATGTTGTTGCAGCGATTTTCGAGGCATCAACAGGACCTTGATCAGTCTCCATAAACTATGTCTACTCTCGAGGTGTTGTAAAATTGTCCCGCCCAAAAAAAGGCTTTGCTTTCTGCAATTGGATGTATTGATCCTTCAAATTCCAACCTAGTCATTTTTAATCATGAGAAATATACACTTCGACTTCTGGCTCAATTAGCATTTATGATCCAGTTACTATCCGCAATAAGAAATTTCATTGTTCTATTGTGGAAGAGGGAGCCTCAGCCTGCATCATGTCCTTGTCTTGCTAGAAGGCCATTGGTTCTTCTCAATTGAGTCAGTCCCTCACCACCTAGAAAGCTTTTGATGGAAGAAGTTATAAACCTTGTAGGATTTTGAATTCCTTACAAGTAGAATTGGGAGGTAAATTTGTACCCATAGAATTCAAACTTATCGACGAACCACTTAATTATAATATTCTATTGAGTCACAAATGGGTTTATGCCATGGTTGTTGTTTTGAATTATTTTTGAATGATCGCCTTTCCTCATAAAGGAAACATAATAGCCATCTATCAACTTATGTTTTTCGCCTCTAATTCTCCAGTTAATGGAAGTGTCCCTCGTAGGGGAAACTCTACACCCATACTAGCATGTTGGGGTTGGAATACTTAAAGATTCCTCTCTCATGGGAACCTTTTTCCTTCCTCCTCCTTCACTTCTCGACAACTCTCCTTTAGTTGCCTGTATCAATATGATATCCTCTTCTACTATTCCAATTGATCCTTGGGTAGTACCAAACGAAACTAACATTGATAGTTTTGGTGATTGTATGCCTATTAGCCCCATAGAGCTTGAATATGAAACCATTAATTTAACTTGTGCCGCTCATGCTAATCTAGTATCTTCGATCAATAGGTGTTACATAGTATTTTGTCACCGACCCTGCATCCCCTGGTCCCAGGTAGAGTTGGTCCCTGAATGGAATCTATTCTGTGTCATAAATCAACAAATGTGTCCACGTCTTCCAAATCATTCAAGAATATTAACAATTCTCTTTAATCCTGACGATTGACCCTTTTTTACCCATGTTCCAATATCGTCGCAAGACAATCTCATTCTTCCTGTGACGATAACCTGAAGTGGACTAAAACGTCGCGACATCGTCGCAGGGGTACATCTGTTCTCTACGACGGTTAGTTTTTAGGGATCATCAAAAGTTCTTAATATCTTGCTTGTGACGATAGCTCTGAATACAATGTTTCCCTGTGACGTCGTCTCTTAGTCCTAGTGTTTGACTCGCAATGACCCATATATGGAAAATTAGTTCGAACATAATGCTTCTTGGTGGTTCTGGAACTGGTTGTTGGGTCAAGGAGGTTTGCCTTTCCTCCTTTGAGATGGTGGTTCCACCTTTTGAGAAACATCCTTTGAAGATAAGATCCCTCTCCCTCATTTATGGAGGCTCCTCCTCTTATAAAATAATTCCCCATTGTTATGATCAGCTAGTTTTTGGTATTGAGAAAATTATCTAGTTTTGGTGTGAGATTGATAGTTTGCAGTGTGAATTGCTGATAGTATAGCAATTGGTTGTGGATTTCTTTAGCCTTATACTAGTGCTTTTGGGTGAGAGAGAGAGAGCTGTCAGCCTGTTAGGAGACCTTTTGAGAGTGAATGCTTGAGGAGACACACTAACTGGACCCTTCAAGGAAGCTTGCGATGCCAAGGCTTGGTTGTAAGCTTTGCTTTTGCTCATGTTAATACAATCAATGGTTTTTTTCCTATGTCTTGTATGAAATATATTTGATAGCTTATGGTTCCTTGACTCTGTAAGTAAATAGTTCATTGTCGTGCTCTATTATGTGTCCTATTGTTCTCTTGTGTTGTTTCAGGTGAATCACTCATCGAGGAGAAGGAAACGATAATTGAAGCAATGTAACGAAAGATCCATCAAACACCGACATAAGGTAGGCTCTTTCAACAATGACTATTTAAGGAAATTTTTTATTGCATTTGTCTTGCTATGACTGGACCCACTCTAGGGCTAGAGGGTTTGCCTTTGTCTGCAGAGGGAACATTACCTACATCACAAGTTTGCGACTCCACTTCTTGGATTGCTGGGGGGCAAGTACTCGAAATGGATCGTTATCCTTCAAGAGTTTGATTTGGAGTTTACTACTACCAAGTCCAAGAAGTCCCTCATCTTCCCTGAGTTGATTTGCTCGTTACCATCTGCTACTGCTCCCTCTCTGATAGAGGATCGTATTCTGGATGATACCCTTTTCTTTATCAATACCCTCGATCCTTGGTATGGTGACGTTATTGTCTACCTCTAGACATCTTCCTTCCATCCTGATTTGTCTAAGGATGCTCGGAGATGTATTTGTCACCATTCTTCGCCTTATCGTATTATTGGGGACACCTTGTACCATCTCGGCTTTGATTCAGTTATCCATCATTGTTTGACGTTCAAGGAAGTTGAATGAGTCTTGGATGATTGCGACTCTGGTGCCTGTAGTGGTCATATGTCTGGTTATGCCACTGCCTAAAAAATCCTCCATGCTGGTTACTTTTGGCCCTCTGTTTTTAAGGATTACATTCTCGCTATCCATTCCTGCCATGTGTGCCAAATTTACCAATGAAAGATGCATATGCCACCATCCCCTTTGCATCCTGTCATTACCATTGGCCCTTTTGCTAAATGGGGCATAGATTTCATGACATGTAACCTCGCTCGGCAGGGGGGCATGGGTATATTATCGTTGTCGTCGATTATTTTACAAAATGGGCTGAAGCGATGCCTACATTATCCAATGACGGTAAGACAACTGCACAATTCCTATTCAATCATGTGATTACTTGATTTGGAGTCCCTCAGGATATTGTCACTGATCACGGTTCTCATTTCCATGGTTATATGATGACTGAGTAAATGACCCAGTTGGCTTGCGTCACGATGGTTCGACGCCTTATTACCCTTAGGCCAATGGCCAAGTTGAAGCCATCAACAAGGTGTTGGTTACGATGCTTCAGTGTACCATTGGAATGCACAAGTCTAATTGGCACTTGATGTTGTTTTCCACCTTATGGGCCCACCGTACCTCAGTGAAGGATGCAATCGGATTCACACTGTTTCAACTCATTTATGGTGTGGAGGCTATCCTTCTGATTGAATGTGAAATACCTTATCTGAAGTTAGTTGTCGAATTACTCCCGAATACTGCTCTTGTAGAAGAACAACTTCTTTATCTAGAATAGCTAGATGAGACTCGTCGACTTGCTACTTTAATCATCAAAGCATAGAAGAATAGAGTGAAAATTCACTTTGATCAGATTGTTACTCCTCGTTCTTTCATTGAGGGAGATTTAGTCCTGATATACGATCAAACGAATGATAAGTTGGGGGTAGGAAAATTCGAACGTATGTGGCATGGGCCTTATATTGTGAAGTGTGTTTTGTAGAAAGGGGCCTATGAGCTAATTGACTATGAAGGAAACCCTTTGGATAAGCCCCGGAATGGGCTTTATCTTAAAAAATACTATACATGAGTCTTTCGTACATCTGCTGTGTACATAAGTGTGCTTTTCATTTTGTACGTGTTTGGCTTGGTGTGTAAACGTTTGCCGCTTATTGTGTCTTTTTACTTCTTGTGTAGATGTCTGTTGCACCTTATATCGGTTTTGTTGATGGTGCCTATCGCAACACCCGGAATCTTTCCTCCGCAGCATGGGTGATCTACAATCGTCACGGTGAGTTAGTAAACCTTCAAGGTGTTTGTCTAGGGTGTACCACGAACAATGTCACTGAATATAGCGCCATCATTGAATTATTGGCTGAGGTTGTTGACCTCAATATTCGTGCATTGATTGTGAATTTGTACTCTCAACTTATTGTTCTTCAACTTAACGGGCATTATTCTATTAGAAATCCTCAAATTTTAAGGTTGTATTTATGTATTCAGTTATTGGAAAGAAATTTTGATTATATCACATATCAACACATTCCTAGAAGGCTAAATACGTTAACTGATGCATTGGCAAACCATGTATTAGACAGACATTTATGCAATTTATAAACATCATACACAAGTATTTAGATGCAATAGGTAAATGCAGTAAAACATAAATAGATGTATATCATGTGTTACACATCGAGGCGCTCAAAAAATATATGTATATGTCCAAAAAATATATATGTTCAGGTTACATCATGAGACACATGTCTCTCAAAACATTAGAAAATGAAACTAGAAGTCTACTATGGGTGTTGCTCTCTATAGTAGACCACTGCACGGAACACTCGTCTGAGCAGCTGGTGTACCCTGTTCAACACACCCGCGTTGTGTCATTGGTACATTCTTGGAATCTCCTCGAATCCTTTGTAATCAGGGATCCCCTCAGTCAAGCTCTCTGGGTTCCGGGCTATTTCCTCCTCGGAATCTCCACTGGAGTTGGCAAGGCGATCTCTCTATTATCCCTCCACGCCGTAGGAGCAAGACCTACTGGTCTCTCCTGTTTGACATCTGCATAAAGTTGAGCATAATTATCAGGGCATGTATATTTAAAATCCAAAAAAAAAACAACAAAAAATCAAAATACAAAACGTTCGATGGTCAAACCAAGTATTTTACCTCTCTCATCCCACTACTCTCCAGGTGGGAGCAGCATGTTAGGATCTCCCCTGAAGTCCATCCCTACGTATGGCCAATCCTCGACCACCACTTGTTGATGATGTAGCCACTCCATAAACTCGGGGCCCCATGACACTGGCTGGCCGCCACCTCCTTGCGGCATCGCATGAGCCCATTGGGTTATTCAGGTTTCCCGTGGTCTGGGCCACCCCACTTGCATATCCTATAACTGAAGGATAGGTACCTGCTCCAGCATGAGTGGTATCAAGATCGAACCATACCCAAACTACTTCGTCTCACCTCTCTGGCATTTGGTCAGCTGCCTCTTCATGTTTGGAGACACAACCTCTACCCAGTCGAACATAGTAAGATTGAGACAATCCAAAGCCAACCTCAGTTGAGTTTTGGTGGCCTTGTACTGGGCTTGGGAACCAACCGTCCTCGTGATGGTGAATAACAACACTTGTAGTGACAAATCATTCACAGTGGGTGTCTGCAACTTACCACTAGTGGGTGATTTTCGTGCCCCTAGGCACACTCATCAAATGATCCTATCTAAGGTATCATCGATGATTCGCACGTCACCCATGCGGGGTATCTCCCCTCGTCGTGATAAACTAGTCAGAAAATAAATATTTGTGGTGTCAAAGTCAACCTCTTGTCCATAGATGATGAATTTCCCCTCCATTGGGTTAAGAAGAATTTTAGCAGTCCGCAGTTCCGAAGGACATTAAAACACTAAGGATCGGCTGGTCCTCTCTCGTCATCATCATCGTGGGTTCGTTCTTGCCAGGAGAAAACCATTTTTCACCTGCATGCACAAGCATTCTCTTATTAAACATCGTTTACCCATTTTCATATGCCATAGTGGTTTAAAAATGGAAATTTTGTGTTTTTCCGTGCTCATCATAGCTATTTCTAAAACAATTGTGATGGTCTGGATAAAACAGTTCACAATTTCTTAGATCATCGCAGGGGTACATCACTTTCCTGGGACGATCCCGATTTTGGCCCGTTTGGAATTCTCGGTCATCGCAACCCTGAGGAGGATACTTGCGACGACTGAGGGAGGTGAATTTTTGAAACAAAAATTCTTCCCAAACTCAGCCAAAAATGTGGAAATTAAAGTTAAAATGAACTTAGAACACAAAGGAAAAGGTAGAGTATTTACTTGGAGAAGGTTTGGAATGCAATGAACCACCACAGCTCTGGAAATCGACAACTCAATTTCGCAAGGTACGTGTTGTTTGGAGTTTTACCACTGTTAAAACTAACACAATGTAAATTATTTTTTACCATATGCCTTTTTATAGCCTTTTTTTTTTTTAAATTTAGGGCTTTGACTATGGTTTTAGGTTTTTTATTGTGTCTTAAGGTTTTAACTATGGTTTTTAGGGTTTTGACTTAAGTTTGAACACTAATCGTGTATTCTTGTCGAACGTGTCTTATGTTTGGATTTCTTTGTGTAGTAATAGGTGTTCCGGATGTGGGAGATGATCGATACATGCTTGGTGAATATCACAAAATGTTAGATGAGTCATCTTTAGCTCTTTTTTGACTCATAAAAGATGAAAAGATTCCAAGTATTTTCCCCTTTTTGACTCGTTAAAGAGAATAAAAATGGGGGTTTGATTTCATCTCTTTTCCGACCATTTAAAAGTGAAAAGATGGTTGAGCCCTTGTCTTTTAGAGCTCGTTCATGGTTGCGAAACATCGTGCGTCTAGTAAGTTTTCTACTTTTTTCGACTGGAAACACTATTTACGAAAAGTACTCCTTGATCGAAATGGTCAAGCGGTTCTCTCAAGTATCATTTTCTACCTTTTCGGGCTTGAGAGACACAAACTTACGAAAAGGGCCCATCTGGAGTTTTCTTTTCTGTGTCTTTTTCAAACTCTCTAAACATGAAAAAGACTCTGAGTTTTACCTATGTCAGACTCGTCAAACCGTGACGACGTTGGACTCGTCACCATGATGAGACCTGAGCTTCTCCTCCCTAGGGCTCATCAAAATTTCACTAGGTTGGATTTATCTGAAGGATGAAATTAAATTGCAAGCATATGATATCCCCTTCAAGTTTTTTTTTCAAAAATAATTGGGGTACTCGCCAGCAATGATGGTGGGGAAATTTTGGAAATATTCCATTGGTAACCTACGGCAGATAGTCACTCTTGAACATCGACACTTTTGCTTCTCACCGGGTTTGGGATATCCTCACATCATCATTGGCCTTCTGGGGTTTGGGTTTTTCATTTTGCCTCATTCCATTTGATCCTTGTTCCCTTGGTACCAAAATGCTACCACATTCTGGAGTCGTGTTACCGATATCTTCAAAAGATTAATCCTTTTGTAGTCTGCACCCTCACATCCTCCTTTGACTCTCTGTTTCATCCATCTTCATCTTGTTCCTTGTCTCATGTCATTGATGTGGGAAACATTATGGCCCTCTTGCGACGAATCGCTTCCTGTCGACATCAACTATTTATCCAGGGAGTTGGTCTAGAGATTTCTTTCGGGAACCTTGGAGCTTGCATGCATCAATGGCAAGTTCTTCACACTCGATGACAGGCTTGCATTATTGGTCATTGATCGGGTGATTCCACAAGTGTTCGACTCCAGATCATTCTTCACACTTTGTGGATTGTATTGGAAGTATCTTGAGAACCATTAATGTTACTAGTGGTCTCTCTCGCGCTTGTTAACGGTTCACATCATTGGTCGGTAGTCAAGCGATTTTCTAAGTATGTTCGACTTCAGAACATCTATTCGAATATTAGAAATTGTACTATGATCGGGTTGGATTCAAGACACCAGACTCAGATTACATAAGTTTGGGTTGTGTGTATTGGTTCGTGATTAATACATGACTGGTTGATTGGATGGCTGTGACCATACCTGAGTATTTCTGGATGGCTGTGACCATACCTATATCTTCACATGGTCTTATCGACTGGATGGCTGTGTCCATACCATAGACCAATTCTATCTATCTTTTGGATGGCTACTCGCATGCCTAGACTAAATGTATTTCTTTCACTGTCAGAGATATCAGTTGTACTTGCGTCTACAGGTTCTTTGTGATGGCGTTCCGGTTCAGTTATGATTTTGTAAAGCATTTCACCCCTCCCACTCTCTTGGCCTTCATGCTTTAGGGGGCATTTGTTACACAGTATTTTGTCACCAACCCCGCATCCCCTTGTCCCGGGTGAGTCGGTCCCTGAATGGCATCTGTTCTGTGTCATACATCAACAAATGTGTCCACATCTTCCAAATCATTCAAGAAGATTAACATTGCTCTTTAATCTTGAAGATTGACCCTCTTTTACCCATGTTCCAATATCGTCGCAAGACAATCTTATTCTTCCTGTGAAGATAACCTGAAGTGGACTAGAACGTTGTAACATCATCGTAGGGGTGCATCTGTTCTCTTCGATGGTCGGTTTTTAGGACTCATCGCAAGTCCTTAATATCTTGCTTGCGATGATAGCTCTAAATACAATGTCACCCCGCAACGTTGTCTCTTAGTCCTAGTGTTTGACTCACGACGACCTAGATATGGCAAATTATTTCAAACAAAATGATTCTGGGTGGTTCTAGAACTAGTTGTTGGGTTAAGGAGGTTCACCTTTCCTCCTTTGAGATGGTGGTTCCACCTTTGAGAAACCTCAATTGAAGATAAGATCCCTCTCCCTCATCTATGGAGGCTCCTCCTCTTATAAAAGCAATCCCCATTGCTATGATCATATAGTTTTTGGTATTGAGCAAATTAGCTAGTTTTGGTGTGAGATTGATAGTTTGCAGTGTGAATTGCTGATAGTATAGCAATTGGTTGTGTATTGCCTTAGCCTTATACTAGTGCTTTTGGGTGAGAAAGAGAGTTGTCAGCCTTTTGGGAGACCTTTTGAGAGTGAATGCTTGAGGAGACAGATTGACTAGACCCTTCAAGGAAGCTTGCGACGTCAAGGCTTGGTTGTAAGCTTTGCTTTTGATCATGTTAATACAATCAATGGCCTTTTTCCTATTTTTAGGGCCTAAATCTACCTCAGGCTGAGAAAGGCAGGTCTAGGGTAACATCAAACCATGCTTAACCTAGTAGCTAGCCCTACCAAGTCGGGAGAGGGCTTTGTCCTTGTCAATCACAATGAAAATTTATCAAGGAAGGCTTGAGATGAATGATATAAAAACTAATTTTAGGCTAGGTATGCTTGCTTAGAGATTTTTTTTTGATACTAATGGTTGGTTGCTAGATTAGATGAGGAAGGTAGCTTTGGGTCGGGGAAATGAACACAAATTTGCATAGGTTTCTGTGGGGTGAGGTAGGCAAGCGTTTTCACACTTATAAATGAGTGCAATGGTGAGTTTAAAGACTGGTGAGAAGCTAGCGAGGGCATGCATAAGTCATGAGTCCCCTTCAAATAGTAGAAAACATTTAAAACTAAATAAACCTTAAGGCAGAGCACTACAACATTGATGAATTCTACCTTTTACACTTGATTCATTTAGCTATGAAGAATAAAAGAGATGATGGTACACATAAACATAATATCACTGAATAACCAAGAAGGAAACTATGCTAATTCACATTACCACAAGAATCCCACAAAATGCTACAAAACCCTGGTTTAATTCCTTGCCAAACTATAGAAGTGATATACAATAGTGCTCAATGCATCCACAAGAGTCCAACCTTTACAAATGACTAAAAAACACATGATATAGACCTCCAAACCACCTGTGCTATCCGTCAGGGGTCGAATCCATGAGAAGAGGGGCGGTTTCAACCATATCTAAACTAGGAACACAAAAATAGGCAGTGCAACAACTTGCCTCTAAAACCTAGGACACTGATTCATTCAACTCTAAGCCACCTACAACTGATGTATCTACCTTATCAAGTTATTTTTTATCATTTTTACATCATAGTACATCAATTTACATCATGTCACATCATTAATTTGACCATAAGAGAGAAAAAGTCAAACTAGAAGAAAACTAGGCAAAAAACAGAGTTTTTGAGCAAAATTAGCACTTTTTCATCTTGCACATAGCGCCATTTTTTTATGTGTGTAGTTCTTTTTCCAAGTTGCTTTTGGAGGCCTTCCCCTTCACAAAATTTACTCCAAGATGGCTTGTTGGAAAGAAATGTCTATCTAATTTCTATGACAAGTGGATTTTTTTTGGATTTGGAGTCCATTTGTGCTTCCAAAATTGCAATCTCCCAAGATTGCTTCCTATGTGGGCAAAACGTGGCAGAAAGGGCATTTTGGAAGTGTTTTTGGCCATTTTGGAGGTCCAAAACTTGTCACAATTTCCTAGTAATTTCTAAGCATTCATAACTTTTCATAAGGAATCTAAAAATGCCAAGTTTTCTTCAAATGGAGGTCCCTATCAAAAGTGAGTGCCGGTGGCGTTACGCACTTTCCGAAAAATCTGTTTTTCCCTGAAAAATTCAAAAATGTCAAAAAGTTCACCAAATTTCTTGAAATTTGTCATGAGTGATCTATGTCAGGTGCTATTCTAGGCCAATGAATCTTCAGCCAATATTTTGAGCTTATATTACTCTTTCTTGCTCCTCAAAGTATTTCTTAACTTGGCTTTTAGGCTCTTATCCTTGTTTTACAAATTTTGTCCTAGGCCAAATAGTGATAAGCCATGTGTCACAACATCTTCTTCTCCTTATTGGCCTTGTCCAACAACTTCTCAAGGTAGATATTGACTCTTTCCAACCATGATTCTTGGTTGGCCTCTATTTCTTGCTCTAGTGAAGTTAGCTTGATTTTCCTATTCTTTTCCAATTGTCGGTTCTCCCTTATGTTTTGCAGCTCCATGATTGTTTGTTTGTCCTCTAGCGGCTTGTTCCATTGATCAAGGTAATTAATAATCCATTTAGCCCTCTCATTTTTTAGTGATAGGCTTTGGATCTCAGCTTCCTGCTCCTTGATGATCTTATCCTTGAGTGAGCCCAAATCAGTGTCCTCTTCCTCAATCAAAATGAAATCCATGCCTTGGCCTTCAAAAGGCTCTTCATCATGCAATGGTTTCTTTCCTCTGTCCTGTACTTGCTCTGCTGAAGAAGAAGGCAAATCCCCTTTCACCCCAGGTGAAGATAGCATTTTCCTGTTGTCTGGTGAAGGAAACGAGACCCCTTCTGCCCCTGGTGGAGATAATACTCATTTGGCAGCTGCAAATAATCTCCTTGTGCCTTTTTCATAAGTAACAAATACTAGCACTCCTCTAGTTTGAGTTTCATGAACCTCTGGTTGATTTGAAGTCACTCCTTCCTCTTGAAACACTGATGGGGTCACCTGAGGGCCTTTGAAAACCTCATGTGAAATGAAAGTATCCCAAGAAATATTCAGCAAGCTCAGCTGATGCAAAACAACAATTTTGATCAATGAAAAATGATAAATGCTATTGAACTATTAAGGAAGAGGGTTCCTTTGCACCAATGTAGCCATCTTCTCAATATTTCTACATATGAAATAGGGGAGGTTCATCATCCTCACTCTAGTAAAGTGCATCATCAATCTAACATGGTAAGTGTACAAGTGAGAAAAGATCCCTTCGCAGGTGAAATATTTGATAATGAGCTTCATGAGCAGAGCATAAGTGTCCTATAGGTATCTGAAAGGAAAGACCCTACTGATTTGCTTTTGATAACTAGCCTTGAGATAAGTCTCATAATGCTCTTTTCCCACAAGGTGTCCTTTATTCCACTGTTCACCCACATTTGGAATACTTGTTGTTGCAGCTATGGTTTTAGGTTTCAAAGTGAAGGAAACACCTGCTAAGTTCACCTGGCCATTATGAAGATGAAGGGAAAATAGCTTGGCAAGTTCATGGTGGTGTTTCACCCTCTCCAACATCTCACAAAACTGGTAGCAAGACTGATGTTTAAAACATGTTACTACAAGAGGGCAAGCTAATAACTCTGTGAGTGTGGTAGGATCCTCTTGGATGTGTTTTCCTCCCTTATGTTGTTTTCTTGGTGCATGAATTTCTTGGGAGGAATCACTCACAGTTTCCTCATCCCTTTCATAAGCTGAATCTGTTTCCATATTTGCAAATGTAGAATGTATAATGATGAGTATGAAGAGATTTTCTTAAGTATAGGTGACTGTTGTTTTCTTTTTTTGGGATTTGATGGGTTGACTGATAATATAAGTGAAAAGTTTGGTTTTGATGATAGCAGTAGGGCTTTTAGGGAATGATAGAGTTTAGGATAAGGGAATTAGGGTTTGGTGATAGGGGTAAGGTGAGTGCCAATGGGAGAGGGAAAGGGGAAGAGAATTAGGGAAATTTAGTGTAGGGGGATGGGATAGGGCAAAATCATACAAAGGAGTGAAAACAACAAGAATAACAAAACCTTAGGCAGTTTTGACAACACAACTTTGAGGCAATTAGGGTTTCAATTTTTAAGCACTCACATCACTATCATGGATGACAAAATCTCTTGCTAGGGCAAATGGGAGGATGTACTTACTTGCAGAGAGGTTGTTTGCGAATTTGGAGGCTTAGAAAATCGATGGAATGAGTTTTTGAGTTTAGCTCACAGATGCGTCGCACCAACGTCCAAGTGCATAGCATACTTCCTGTGCATAGCACGCGTTGAAATTCCTTTGCAAATCCTACGCCCGGTGCGTAGTGCTTGACAAGTGCGCCGCGCCAACACCCAGGTGTGTCATGCCACTGAAAACTGAAGTTTTTTGCTGCAAATTTCACTTGTTTCTCCTCAAATGTGATTTTTCCTCTTTCTCTCTCTCTTTAGCACAATTAAGGTCTTCTAACACCAAGGATCACTTTATATACTTTTTGACTTTAATTTTTCATTTAGAAAAACCCACTTTCTAAAGTTCCCTTTCACTTTACTTTTAAAACCCTATTGTTGCAGTTTGGCTCTTTTTTTGTCATTTGATGGACTGATGCCTGAATGTTTTTGTTTCTTTTGTAGTAGCTGGAGTTTGGCAAGGTGACCAAGGGTTGCAGATGATGCTTAATTACATATGAAACAATAAAATTAAATAATTTTTTACATGAAATAGAAAAACTCTGTTTTCACCTCAAAACAGAGTTTTGAGATAAAAACCCTTTATGGAGAAAATCATCAGTGAGATTTGTGATTTTATGAACTTATTAAACATCCTCATGTGCCTACTGACCTCTTATTAAGCTTTTGAAGACCATGGTAGCAAACACTAGACCTAATGAGACCTAAAACCCTAAAAATGGCTTTTGCAATTGTAAATGACAAAAATGACTGTAAATGACCTGAGGTTGTGAAAATATGCCAGCAGGTAAAGACCATGAGGGAAATTTGATAATGAACCACTTCCATCAGTTGATCCATGACCTAATGGAATGCAACTAATCCGATGAGACACCTAAAATGCATGCAAAAAGAGAATTTGATCACTGATGGAGGGATGAAGATACCGACACTAACATTGGCTCCAATGGGGATGGTAGCTCCTGGGAGGTGCCAAGAAATACAGATCTCACGAAAGCAGACATTGCCTCTTCCAATGGGCTAAATGGATTCAATAAATTCAGCAAACATAAAACCAATATCTTGACTCAAAATTGACTTAATTACAAGATTGAAAACTGACTCAAACAATCCACACTAAGTAATCAAAAGCTGATAGTGGCAAATTATGACAACAGAAAATTTCTCAAAGATAATACTGTTTCAGCAGTCGACCATTGACCAGCCCTCCTGGACAATATTCCCCGTTCATTTCTTTGAGGAGAAAAGCATTTTGACCTCGATATGTAGCAATTCTATATGGTCCCTTCCACATATTTTCAAACTTTCCGTGCTTGCCCTTGTCCTTGTTTCTAGCATCCCATTTGAGCACTATGTCTTCAATCTGAAACTTATCTGCCTTTGCCTTCCGATCATAGATTTTCTTGATTCTCTCTTGCAGCCTAAAGGTATTATGGAAAACCTCCTCTCTCGTCCACTGTAAATGGATCATTTGGTTTATCCTTCACTGAAAATGATCCTTCTCGTTGCCAGCTTCCTACAGAAGTTTTACCACCGGCACTGCGAGAGATGTCGAGAACACTGTGTCGACACCATATACTAGTTCCAATGGAGACATGCCAATTGATTTGTTCTGATTTACTCTATCTACCCAGAGCGCATTAACTAGCTTCTTGTGCCAACTCTTTTTGTTTGTTTCCAACAGCTTTTTGATGATGTTGACCAATGATTTATTTGAAGATTCCGCCAATTCGTTACCTTGTGGATAGTATGCAGTAGAATGCCCCAAGGTAATTTGATATTTGTTACAAAAATCAATCATCTTTCTAGATTTGAAAGCTGATGCATTATCTATAATCAGCTTGTTAGGACAACCAAAACATGACAAAATATTATTTTCGAGAAACTAAATTATTACCGCATCTGTGGCTTGCTGAATGGAGATTGCCTCAATCTATTTTGTAAAATAATCTGTTGCTATTAAGATCCACTTATGCTGAGATGAAGATGTAGGGTGGATCTCTCTAATAGAATCTAGGCCCCACTGCTGAAACGAAGCACTTACTTCAACCAGCTTGAGAGGTAGTGGCTGTAATTGTCTCCTTCCCTGAAAAATTTGACATTCGTGACGGCTTGTAACAGTTTTATAAACATCAGCAAAGAGGGTAGGCCAATAGTACCCTGCTCTCAAAATTTTATTTGTTGTCATCTTCCAAAATAGGTGACCTCCACAATGTCCCTTGTGAAAATCATCCATGACCTGTTTTTCTTCCTCCTCAACCAAACAATTCAACAACATACCTCTGGGATCTTTCCAATACAATGCATTATTCATAATACAAAATTTGGCAACCCTTAATTTCAGAGTTCTACTTTTGTTTTTAGCCATCCTCGGTGGTGATGAAAGGTGTTGAAGCACATATACAACATCTGAATACCAAGGGGAATGGATAAAAATTTCAGATACTTGAATGAGTGAGTTGTCTTCATCTTCTTCGGACATAGCAGCAATCAAGTTTATGTCCAAGGCATGCAAATTAGACTCCGCCATCAGTTTTGCTAGACCCTTCCCCTTGATGAGCTTTGTTGGCTTTATCTCCAAGTCATATTCTAACAAAGCTGTGATCCATTTGCCTCGTCTCCCTTTTGGATCTGTCTATACCAAAACATCTTTGACGGTTGCATTAGGGACATAAGCAAGAATATGAGAATGCAGAATATATACTCGGAAATCTTTCAAAGATTTCACCAAGGCAAGAGCTTGTTTTTCAATAATGTTATTCTTTAAGGCTGCATCTCTTATTGTTCTGTTGAAAATGGAAATTGGCTTCTCAAGCTGATCTCTTTTCTACATTAAGACCACTGCCATAGTATGCTCTGAAGCGAATGAAAATAAAATGAAATCTTGAGAATAATCTGGGCTGATCAAAATCGGAGCTAAAGAAAGTGCCAACTTTACCAAATTGAAAGACTTAATGGCTTCTTCGGTCCACTTTACCACACTATATTTCTTCAACATGTTTGTAATTTCCCTCAAATGTTTAGCTAGATTTTGCACAAAACGACACAAGAAGTTCATCGTACTGTTGAATGCTTGGATCTCCTTTTTGCTACAAGGAAAATCAATTTTTTGAATGGCTTCCTCTCGAGCAGGATCGATGCGGATGCCCTCCTTGGATATGATATGATCGAGAAGCTTTCCTTCATCCATGGCAAACAAGCTCTTTTTGGGATTAAGAGATATGCCATACTTTCTACACCACTAAAAAAAAATCTTCAAATGGTAAAGATGCTCCTCATCTAAATTGGAAAACACTATCAAATCATAAAGATAAACTAATAAAAATCTTTCTCATTTATAAAGGTGATATCCATAGCCTGCTAAAAAGTTGCACCAACTTTCTTTAAACGGAATGGCATCTTGGCATAATGGAAAGTTCCCCACTGACTGGTGAAAGCTATTTTATCTCTGTCATCTTCATGGACCAAAATTTGGTTATAGCCAGAATACCCATCGAGTAGCGACATACGAGATGTCCCAACCACTCTTTGGAGTATGTGGTCCATCTTTGGTAATGGATAATTATCTTTCAAAGACACCTTATTTAGATTTCTGAAATCAATGAATAATCTAATCTCACATGTCTTCTTCCGCATGGGCACCAAATTGAAAATCCATTCTGAAAATCTTATTGGAACGATTATACCATCCTTGTATAACCGATACACCTCCTTCTCTTTTGATGGCAACGCTTAGGATTGATCCTTCTTAACTTTTGGTGAAATGGCTTCTGGTTTGGCTTGATTGGAATGATGTGCTGAATTATACTTTTGTTGTACTCCTTCAAATCTGAATAGTCCCATGCAAATACATCAGCAAATGAAGACAATAAACTAATGTATTTTGCCTTTACTTAAGGAGGCAATGCCTTTGACAACTTCACTATCTTTGAATTTTCTGTTGTTCCAATATTCACATATTCAACTCCCTTTTCAGTTGGCATTAAACTTGGCTTCCAGGCTACGTCATCTTAGTCAAATAATTCCTATAAAGGTATGAGTCCTTTAGGGATGACATTGTCTTTCAGCTGCAAAACTTCCATCTGATTTATTTCTAAGTCTGGTTCACCATTATCTTGCTTGCCATCTATAGAAGTGTCTTGATATTTACCTTCATTTCACAGAAATTATTCAATCTCTTTGTCATCCTGAAACACCTGCCAGTATATTTGATTATCAGGGAGAGTTGAGCGATGTTTCACATGAATTTCAAACTTATTATTTGAATTCATTGGATTATCAAGTTACTTGCTACTGTAGCAAGGGAATGTGCAATAACATTTTGTACACGAGGAACACATGTCAAAGTGTAATATGGAAACAAACTCAAAATATCTAACACCTCATTATAGTAGTCCCTCAATCAAGGATGTTTGGCTTGGTATTCACCCTTGACTTGCTTGATTACTAATTCAGATTCACCATAAACTGAAATTCTTTTTGCATGCAGCTTTTTGAGGATTTTCAAGCCTGCAATTAGTGCCTCATATTCCGCTTCATTATTAGAACAATCAAAAGCCAACTTGTATGAACAAAATCTCACATTACTCGAGACTTTATTTGATGAGAAAACAGGGCTGCGTATCCAAATACCAATTCCGGCACCTTCCCTACCTACTGCTCCATCAAAGTCCATACTCCATAAACCAACTTCTTCTTCCAAGTGATGGAATTCTGCCTACTTTTCTACCTTTGGATGCTGTCCATCAATTCCTTGCTATTGGTGGGATGTTGACTGTTCAGTGGTACTTTCAAGCTTTTGTTTCTCTTGATCAAGTACAGCTCGGAAATTTTTGTTATCTCCAGTATATCTTCAACTTCAACTAATTGACTATTTAGATCATTTAAACCATTATCAGAATAAAGAACAAAAGACTCTAAATCTGTATGTACATAATTAATTGGATGATTCAACGGTTTATCCTTGCTTGTGATCATATATTTCATCTTTTTCTCCCTATATAATTTCCTCATCTGACCAAACACAGGAATAGTGGCATAGGACAAATCTAACTGCAATGTCCCTTTGAGTTTTTCACCCCATGATCTAGATAGAAGCATGCCAAATCTAGGGGGAATGTCAGCCAGAACTACATCCATAAGAACATTTTTCACTGGAATCTGATCCAAAGTCACAACCAAATATTTAATGAGACCAATACATCTTACTCTACCAGAATCAAAGGAATAAAGGTCATGATACTTTTGAGTAATGTCCAAACCCAATTTTTCCATAATTTCCTTTGGCATCAAGTTATGAGATGCTCCTGAATCAAACATGGCATTGTGCAAAACATAATCATGCTATCTAAGGCTGATGTAAAAAGGATCTACATCGCTATCTTCAGATTGGCCTTCTAATGCCGGACCAAAGATAAGTTCAGGTTGGTCATCTTCCACATTTACCATATCAAATAGAGGATCTATATTTAAAATCTTTGCCACTTGACCTTTATAAATGTCATTCTTCATTAATTCAGTCAAAGGTATTGACACTTTTAACTTATCAATTTCATTTTCTAAGCTAAACGTTGTAGTTTTCTCTACCTCTTTGACTGGAGCATCCTTATTTTCAGTCTTCTCCTTTGTTGCACTTGGCTGATTTGACTTTTCATTCGCTGATTGCACTTTGCTGGAAGTAGGGTCTGCTGGCTCCTTTCCCTTTTCCTGCACATTTGGAAAATCATTTTTTGGTGGTGTTGCTTCCTTCTGCTTCTGAATTGGATTGGTTGGTACACCCCTACTCCTGAGCGAGTATTTCCATTGATGCACTGTCAATTCATTCATGTATCCTCTCTGATATTCATCTGATTCCTCTTCTAGGATTGTTTCATTTTCCAATATAAAATCTTCATCTTTTTGTACAGCTGGACTTTTTGAATACTCCTCATCTTCGGTGATATAAATTGGCAAACCATCTAGTGTAAAAAAGTGATTCTCCTCTCCAATTGTAGTCTCATCATCCTTTGATTCAATGTCATGGACATAGTTTTGTTGTATGGTGTTTTTACTTGCTGTTGAGATGATGGATCTTGAGCTCTTTGCTCCTGTTTCTTGATTCTAAACTGTGGTTGCTGCTGACCACAAAAATTTGGATTTCTAACCTGTGTCTCGAGCTTATCTGCAATGGTTAATCTATTAAACATTTTCTCAAGCTTACGAAGCACTTGATCTGAAGAGGAAGCTTCTTCCTTTATGGTCACTTTCTTTTCCGTCTTTGTCCTAGCTCTCTTAGTTAGCATATTTGCTTCCACACTTACTACAATTTTCTGCATGTCCTCCAATGTAGCCGGGTCTCTTTCTCTCAATTGATATGCCATGTCGGGATCAAAGCCATCAGGAAATTTGATCAAAGCCAGCCCCATAGGTGGCTTGATATCAGCTAGAATGGCATTATAAACAGTGTTGAATCTAACACAGTAATCCTGGACACTTTCACCAACATTTCTCTTTATGTTTTCATAATAAAAAGGAACTTGGAGTGGATTTTTCTTTACCTCCCAATGATCTAGAAATTTTCTATGAAGAGCCACCAATGAATTGATTGTTCTAGCAGGCAATGCTCTGAACCACTTTCAGACTTCGCCTCGAAAAGTTTGCACAAATAATCTCATAGTCACATTCTCTTCATCTATCTCATGGAGATCAAAGAAATCACTCATCTAATCAACATGCTGCTATGCTGTGATACCTTGGGAAGCATCAAATAATGGGATCTTACTTTGATAATCAGCAGGCATGGCATCCAAGTTTTGTGGCAGAACGAGAGGTGCATATCTAGCAGCCATTGCTCGAGGTGGATTTACAACTAGCCTTGGGGATGTAGGAGGAGTTGGAACAACGATAGCAACTGATGTGACTGGTGTATGAGGTGTTGAAGGAGGTGAAGAAATTCTTGATGTTTGAGGTGTAGAAGGAGTGGATGAGGGTGAAAGCACTGCATATTTCTGATTAGATATGGCGGGATGCACAGGAATGGTGGGAATAAAAGGAGGCTCTGTAGGAATTTATGAACCAGACACGACGACAGATAAACCAAGAGTAGCAGATGCAGATTCTAAGAACTCGGGAATATTGGTAGCCACAATTGAAGATTGAAGATTTAGAATATAAGCATCAATTGATCTGTTTGCTTTTTCAGTTTCAAGATCTTTGACAAACTTAGGATTTAGAACAATAGCACCAACTGCACTTTCAGACTTAGTTTCAAACAATGATAGCTCAAAATTTGCATCAAATGGGAGATCTTCAAGATATTCAAAAACAACTGGGCATGAATTAGATATAAACATAGGGATCAAAGAACTTTCTTGGCAAAGAATTCTTGGAATGAGATTTACGTTTTCATACACAGGAGGAGGATCAGGATCAAGATTGGCTCTGGCGTATCTTCTGGAAGCTAGTGTGTTGAATTATTCCCAAAAATCAAATTGAAATTACAATCTTGTCAGCCTAATGAATTCTAAACTCATCATCCAAAAGTCTAGAATTATGTATTGTACTAGGGCAGTTTGCAAGTCAGATGCTTAGTTTATAAAACTAAACCAAAGATTGACTGAAGCAACATTCATCTACTTATGCACTCGCAAAGCAAGAGTAGTTCGAAGGCTACCTGGCTAACTTCAGGATCCATATGTAGTTCATAAAGAAAAGAACATTAAAAAGCAAACAACTGTTTCTTCCCCAGTATGGTCGGCACTATGTTAGGGCATAAATCTACTTCAGGCTGAGAAAGGCAAGTCTAGGGTAACATCAAACCACGCTTAACCTGGTAGCTATCCCTACCAGGTTGAGAGAGGGCTCTTTCCTTGTCAATATCAATGAAAATTTATTAAGGAAGGCTTGAGATGACTGATATAAAAACTAATTTTAGACTAGGTATGCTTGCTCAGAGGAATTTGTTTGATTTTAATGGTTGGTTGCTAGATCAGATGAGGAAGGCAGCTTTGGGTCTAGGAAATGAACACAGATTTGCAGAGGTTTCTGTGGGGTGAGGTAGGAAAGTGTTTTAGCACTTAGAAATGAGTGTAATGGTGAGTCTAAAGACTAGTGAGGAGCTAGAGAGGGCATGCATAAGTCACGAGTCCTCTTAAAATAGTAGAAAACATGTAAAACTAAATAAACCCTAAGGCAGAGCACTGAAACATCGATGAATTCTACCTTTTACACTTGATTCATTTAACTATGAAAAATAAAAGAGATGATGGTACACATAAACATAAGATCACTGAATAACCGAGAAGGAAACTATGCTAATTCACACTACCACAAGAATGCCACAAAATGATTCAAAACCCTGGTTTATTTCCTTGCCAAATTGTGGAAGTGATATACAATAGTGCTCAAAGCATCCACAAGAGTCCAACCTTTACAAATAACTGAAAAAAACATGATATAGACCTCCAAACCACCTGTGCTATCCACCAGGGGTTGAATCCATGAGAAGAGGGGTGGTTTCAACCATACCTAAACTAGGAACACAAAAATAGGTAGTGGAACAACTTGCCTCTAAAACCTAGGAAACTGATTCATTCAACTCTAAACCACCTACAACTAATGTATCTATTTTATCAAGTCAATTTTTATAATTTTTACATCATAGTACATCAATTTACATCATGACACATCATGAATTTGACCATAAGAGAGAAAAAGTCAAACTAGAAGAAAACTAGGTGAAAAACAGAGTTTTTGAGCAAAATTGGCACTTTTTCATCCTGTGTGTAGTGCCATTTTTTCTATGCGTAGTGCTTTTTCCAAGCTGCTTTTGGAGGCCTTACCCTTCACAAAATTTGCTCCAAGATGGCTTGTTGGAAAGGGCTCTCTCTCTAATTTCTAGGAAAATTTGATTTTTTTGATTTGGAGTCCATTTTCCCTTCCCAAATTGCAATCTCCCAAGACTACTTCTTGTGTGGCCAAAATGTGGCAGAAAGGGCATTTTTGAGGTGTTTTTGGCCCTTTTGGAGGTCCAAAACTTGTCAAAATTCCCTAGTAATATCTCAGCATGCATAAATTTTCATAAGGAATCCAAAAAATGCCAAGTTTTCTTCAAATGGAGGTCCCTATCAAAAGTGAGCGCCGGTGGTGCTACACATCTGCCGAAAAAATCTGTTTTTTCCTTGAAAAATTCAAAAATGTCAAAAAGTTCACCAATTTTCTTGAAATTTGGCATTAGTGATCTATGTCAGGTGCTATGCTGGGCCAATGAAGCTTTAGCCAAGATTTTGAGCTTATCTTGCTCTTTCTTGCTCCTCAAAGTCTTTCTTAACTTGGATTTTAGGCTCTTATCCTTGTTTTACAAATTTTGTTCAAGGCCAAATAGTGATAAGCCATGTGTCGCAACATCTTATTCTCCTTATTGACCTTGTCCAACAAATTCTCAAGGTGGATATTGACTCTTTCCTACCATGATTTTTGGTCAGCCTCTATTTCTTGCTCTAGTGAAGTTAGCTTGATTTTCCTCTTCTTTGCCAATTGATGGTTCTCCCTTATGTTTTGCAGCTCCATTATTGTTTGTTTGTCCTCTAGATGCTTGTTCCATTGCTCAAGTTAATTAATAATCCATCTATCCCTCTCAATGTTAAGTGATATGGATCTCAGCTTCCTGCTCCTTGATGATCTCATCCTTGAGTGATCCCAAATCAGTGTCCTCTTCCTCAATCAAAATGAAATCCCTATCTTGGCCTTTAGAAGGCCTTCATCATGCAATGGTTTCTTTCCTTTGTCCTGTACCTACTCTGCTGAAGAAGAAGGCAAAGCCCCTCTCACCCCAGGTGAAGATAGCATTTGCCTGTTGTCTGGTGAAGGAAACAACACCCCTTCCACCCCTGGTGGAGATAATACTCTTTTGGCAGCTGCAAATAATCTCCTTGTGCCTTTTTCATAAGTAACAAATACTGGCACTCCTGTAGTTTGAGTTTCATGAACCTCTAACTGATTTGAAGGCCCTCCTTCCTCTTGAAACACTAATGGGGTCACTTGAGGGCCTTTGAAAACCTCATGTGAAATGAAGGTATCCCAAGAAATATTCAGCAAGCTCAGCTGATGCAAAACAACGATTTTGATCAATAAAAAATGATAAATGTTATTGAACTGTTGAGGAAGAGTTTTCCTTTGCACCAATGTAGCCATCTTCTCAATATTTCTGCATATGAAATAGGGGAGGTTCATCATCCTCTAGTAAAGTGCATCAACAATCTAACATGGTAAGTGTACAAGCGAGAAAACCTCCCTTCACAGGTGAAATATTTGATAATGAGCTTCATGAGTGGAGCATAATTGTCGTGTAGGTATCTGAAAGGAAAGACCCTACTAATTTGCTTTTGATAACTAGCCTTGAGATAAGGCTCATAATTATCTTTGCCCACAAGGTGTCCTTTGTTTCATTGTTCACCCACATTTGGAATACCTGTTGTTGCAGCTATGGTTTCAGGTGTCAAAGTGAAGGAAACATCTGCTAAGTTCACTTGGCCATTGTGAAGATGAAGGACAAATAGCTTGGCAAGTTCATGGTGGTATTTCACCCTATCCACCATCTCACAAAAATGGTAACAAGGTTGATGTTTAAAACCTGTTACTGTAAGAGGGCAAGCTAGTAACTCTGTGAGTGTGGTGGGCTCCTCCCGTATGTGTTTTCCTCCCTTATGTGGTTTTCTTGGTGCATGAATCTCTTGGGAGAAATCACTCACAGTTTCCTCATCCCTTTCATAAGCTGAATCTGTTTCCATATTTGCAAATGTGGAATGTATAATGATGAGTATGAAGATATTTTCTTAAGTATATGTGACTGTTGTTTTCTTTTTTTGGGATTTGATGGGTTGATTGATAATATAAGTGCAAAGGAGGGTTTTGATGATAGCAGTAGGGGTTTTAGGGAATGATAGTGTTTAGGAAAAGGGAATTAGGGTTTGGTGATAGGGGGTAAGGTGAGTGTCAATGGGAGAGGGAAAGGGGAAGAGAATTAGGGAAATTTATTGCAAGGGGATGGGATAGGGGAAAATCATATAAAGGAGTGAAAACAAAAAGAATAACAAAACCCTAGGTAGTTTTGACAACACAACTTTGAGGCAATTAGGTTTTCTTTTTTTAATCACTCACATCACCATCATGGATGACAAAATCTCTTGCTAGGGCAAATGGGAGGATGTACTTACTTATAGAGAGGTTGTTTGCAAATTTGGAGGCTTGGAAAATCGATGGAGTGAGTTTTTGAGTTCAGCTGACAGATGAGTCATGCCAACGCCCAGGTGCGTAGCGCATGTTGAAATTCCTTTGCAAATCCTATGCTCGGTGCATAGTGCCTGATAGGTGCACTGCACCAATGTCCAGGTGCATCGTGCCACTGAAAACTGGAGTTTTTTGCTGCAACTTTCACTTGTTTCTCCTCAAATTCGTTTTTTCCTCTTTCTCTCTCTCTTTAGCACAAATGAGGTCTTCTAAAACCAAGAATCACTTTGTATACATTTTGACTTTAATTTTTCATTTAGAAAAACCCACTTTCTAAATTTCCCTTTCACTTTACTTTTAAAACCCTGTTTTTGCGGTTTGGTTGTTTTTTTGTCATTTGATGGACTGATGTTTGAATGTTTTTGTTTCTTTTGTAGTAGCTGGAGTGCTAGAGTTTGGCAAGGTGACCAACGGTTGCAGATGATGCTTTATTACATATGAAACAATAAAATTACATAATTTTTTACATGAAATAGAAAAACTCTGTTTTCACCTCAAAATAGAGTTTTGAGGTAAAAACCCTTTATGGAGCAAATCATCAGTGAAATTTGTGATTTTATGAACTTATTAAACATCCTCATGTGCCTACTGACCTTTTATTGAGCTTTTGAAGACCATATTAGCAAACCCTAGACCTAATGAGACCTAAAACCCTAAAAATGGCTTTTGCAAGTGTAAATGACAAAAATGACTGTAAATGACCCGAGGTTGTGAAAATAGACTAGCAGGTAAAGACCATGAGGCAAATTTGAGAATGAACCACTTCCATCATTTGATCCATGACCTAATGGAATGCAACTGATCAGATTAGACACCTAAAATGCATGCAAAAAGAGAATTTGATCACTGATGGAGGGATGAAGATACCGACACTAACACCTATGTCTTGTATGAAATATATTTGATAGTTTATGGTTCCTTGACTCTGTAAGTAAATATTTCATTGTTGTGATCTATTATGTGTCCTGTTGTTTTCTTGTGTTGTTTTAGGTGAATCACTCGTCGAGGAGAAGGAAATGATAGCTAAAGCAGCGTAACGAAAGCTCCATCGAACACCAACATAAGGTAGGCTCTTTCAATGATGACTATTTAAGGAAATTTGTTGTTTCATTTGTCTTGCTGTGATTAGACCCACTCTAGGGCTAGAGGGGTTGCCTTTGTCCGCAGAGGGAACATTACCTACATCAGAATTAGGTCAAAGACTCATTGGATTATGGGACATCTTCTGATCGTTTCTCTCGTGATTTCCCTACCAATGAGAGAATCATGGAGATCAGGACGCCAGATGATGCACTGTGGGATGATCATCACCATCATTCCTCCTTGTCATATTCCATAGAGGATAATCCTAATGACCTTTATCAACCAAATATCATTGAGCTATCTATGAATTTTGTTTCCATTCATGAAGTCGTTTCAGAGAAAAACCTATCAAATATTGAAGAGACTATGTGACATTGTCAGAGCCATGTGGGGTAACGAGAGTGTTGCGATGACTTGGTGCGAGACAAGACTAGGCGGGGGGAATAAGAAGAGTGTTTGAGTGATGGCATATGGTAAGAAATTAGGATTAGTAACAACATTTCTATTGGTATTCGAAACTAGTTCTTGAGCTTGGGGGGTGTTTGATGAACTCATGATGCACACTGGTGCTCCCATGGTTGGATAAATATCCTCTATCATAGGAGGGCCTCATGGAATGTCCCTTGGATTTTGATGGCTTAAATTGGCATGGACTAAGTTCAGTGTAAGTGGTGATCCATTTAGGATAAGATGAGAGAAAAGGGTAGCACACCATTTGGTGTAGGTAATGTCTTCTTCTCATAATATGTGAGTTGATCTATTATAATGATTTTTCCTTCATGGGGGAACATCATTACCCTAAATGCAAATGAGGAAAATGCTAACATCTCTTACATGTAACCTTGGCCAACAAGATGTTATAATCCAATTGAGCATCCAATACTTTAATATCTATTAGTACGATTTTGACAGCCAGTTGTACTGGAACGCCTTGGTATAGGCATATGGGGGCTGAAGCGTGATGAGTCTCATCATTGAGTAATTATGTGGGCCTTAATTGGACTTAATTCACCTTCTAGCTTAGTTAAACCAACTATTCTCACAACATATTGCATACTTTTGATTTTATTTTATTTATGAGATGAGTTAGAGTTTGATATTTTGCTTTGTGGTCTAATGTGTATGTAATGTAGGAATAAAGGATAAAAGCAAGGGGAATGCAGGGATAAAAGGTAAAAACAAGGAACTATGGTAAAATACCTTGGTAAAAACTCAAATGGGATAAGGGAGAGGAATTATAGGTGGAAAATCCTCCTCATTTATTGCCCATCCATTCAAATATCCCTCCATCAGCTAAAAGTACAAGCAACCAAATCTGAAGTACTAAAAGACAACCAAGCAAGTGGAAGTACAAGCAGTCTCCCTACTAGAAGGCAGTCGAGCTAGTGAAAGTGGAAGGACAAGTTACCATTAAGTAGGGAGTTGTACCTCCCTACTTTTTAGGGAAGTCATTGAGACTTCAGATGTATAAATAGAGATGCTTAGGACCTCAGTATTTTTATGCAGTTAACCTATAGCCAGTTAGTCAGTTAGCTAGTATTTAGAATTTTTGTGTAGTTGCAGACCTATAACAGTTCTGATGTAATACAATTTTTTATTCATAATGGAGATGAGTTTTAATTTGAGCTAGCACATAGTTATCTTAGAGGGTTGAGGCTCTTGGGTTAGGGCCCAACCCTAGCAACCAAAGATCCTCTTTCTTGTATTGTTAAGCAGCTTAGCTTCCTACTTTTTGTCCATTCATTTAATTAGATGCATTCTCATTACAACAATAGCATAGATGCATGTTTGATTGCTCATTTGGTTAAGTAGATGCATGTTAATTCTAGTGGTTCAGCATAGATTCATGGCTTTTCTATTCATTTACTGGAGTGGTTTCTTATTTCCCGTTCATTTGCTTGAATAAGTTGTAGTCCATTACAGCAGGTTAGAACATAGTAGTTGTGTTTCAGTTTGTACCATTCATAATTTCATCTAATCAGTAGGTTGGAAAAGAAAAAGATCCACAAGGTTTCTCATAGGTGACTCAGTCTCACTTCCTCCCTCTGGGACTATGACGTGAGGAAGAAACCCTGCAGCAACCCCAAAAACACAGGGTTTTGGTTTTCACATAGGGTTTAGTGTTTAATGCAGTTACGCGGTTCGTCATATCGTTGCTTGGTTCATTTCATGATCATTTACTCTCTTTATCTCCTTTAGACCTCCACCCTCTTTCCCAGACCTCACACCTCTGTCTTCCTCCTTCAGCACGAAACACTTGCGCAAGAGCTGTTGAATTCATGTTCAAACGGTTTTAACGGTAAAATGTCTTCCACAAGCCAAAATGTCTATTCACCACTCGAATCCCTTTTCATGTTTGACTTTTCACTTTTTAAATCCCCATTGTCGATCTGCGTTGCCAGATCTGATGGTTGTATCATACCTGATGACCAACCCGCTCGATTAATCCCCACTGTAGATCTGCCTTGACAGATCCAACGGTCCTCGCGCCATATTGTGTGGACTTCCATCCAACCATTATCGGGCTAAAGGCATGCAATATGGGCAGTTTCCCCATGCCACGTGTCAGACAGGGAGGCTAATTGTGTGAAATTCCCTAAAACCATTTTTAGTTTTGAGGGCGCGTGATATTCCGCTTACTGCCTTCTAAACCCACTCGTCCTTTGCACATGTTTTCTTTTTGCACTCCAATCTCCACCATTGATCTGCCCCGTTAGATCTGACAGTTGTCACTTCACCCAATACCATTTTTGCACATTGTCTTGTGCCCGCGTTATCCACCGTTCATTTGCCGATTGCCCGCGTGATCTAATCCTAGATGTCCATCCTATTAGGCCACCATGTCTGCCCATTTGCCTACATACCCTCCTACTGTCCGATCTCGTGCGTTTGTTTGCCTTTCCCCCGCTTGATCTAATAGTCCTCATGTTCTATCACTCCTTCACGCGCTCCTGCCACCATTTTTGACCTCCAATTGTTTGTTTTGTTCAGACACAAACTTAACCTAGTTTTATTGTTTAGCCCTTAGTCTAGTTTGATGCTTTCTGGATAACAACAGTAGGTTAGTGGTAATTTCTGATTCTACTCAGCATAGTTGTTTAATATGTTAGATAGGGTTTGGTGTGAGTTAGGCTTGCATGTTGTTTTCTTCATTTCTATAGTAGAATAGCTCTCCCCTAGACTAGGTTTGCTCTCCTTCCATCAACATCAACCTTATTTTGACCTTATAGAAGTCTGGCTGGAACTCCTAGGGTCTCTTCCCAGATGAGAAGTGACAACAGATAATACCTTCACTTCTACTTGTGTATATAGCATAGCCACCTCCAAGTTTGTAAGAACCCCAGGTTGATAAGTAAAGTTGGCAGCCCTGGGAGTTGTAGCATTCTTGCTACAATACCTAGGCTCATCACTTTTAGCGTTGTTGCCGAGGAGGTGTCAGAGTAAGATGTGAATTACTATTTTCTTCTATTTCCTAGTTTTCCAACTTTCCTCCATTAGTTTATTTCTACAAAAGTAATCTAGTTTCTCTCTTTCATTTTGTCATTTATTTGTTTTTCTTTCCATTCTACAAGTTAATCTAGTTTCCTTTCCTGCAAATATAATTTCAATTCAGTAAGTAGTTCTCTTTCTGTCAGCAGTCTTTCATTCAACAATTTCAATTCAGCAAGTAGTTTCCTTTTGTTAGTGGTTTTCATTGAGTTCAACAATTTCATTTTGCAAGTAGTTTTAATTCTGCTAGTTGTCTTTCATTTAATCATCAATTTCCTTTATGCAATTACTTACCATATTTCAAGAAAAATCTCACAAAAACCCAAAAAAATTTCCTTTCATGCCTCGTAGGATTAGGGATACTTCAGGAAAATTCTTGCCAAACACCCCCACCTCATCCAACAGTCAACCTCCTTTCTTCTTCACTAATGGTGAATTGGAAGCCCCTTTGGTTGAGCAAACTGGTATATTTGAAGAACCTATAGGGGAAGAAGAAGAGGAAGAACCCATTCCTACTGAACCAATGGTTGAACACTCAAATGAAAGAGGAGATAGAGGGAGAATTCTGAGTGCCTTCCCCATTAGGTAAACCAATGGAGACACTAAAATGAAGAACATAATCCCCTCTTCTCTACCTCATTTCCATGGCTTGACCATAGAGGACCCTAACACTTTCCTATTTGATTTTTTTTTTGTCTTCTGAACCTGTGACTACACATATGATGAGCAGAAGTTGAAATTGTTTCCATCTACCCTTAAGGATGCAACATTCCGCTCATTCATGGGTTTACTTGGAGATAGCATAACAAATTGGGCTCAGATGTGGCAGGCCTTTAACAACAAATATATGGATTACTGTAGGTCAAAGGAAAATAAAGATGAAATTTCCAGGATGACCATAGGCCCTAATGAATCCCTAGAAGACTATGAAGAAAGATTCCAGCTCAGTTACAAAAGGGCTAGGTGCACACTTGACCCTGAGTCACTGAAGCTGGTCTTGCTTAGAGGAGTAAGGGAGGATATCCTAAACACTTTTCATATGTTATCAGGAGGAGATATCTACCAACTACCCTATGAGGACATCAAGACTGTCTTTAGAAACCATTCTAGGCTAGCCAGAAACAAGGGTAGAAGTAGTCAACCTATGGCTAGTACATCACCCTCCAACTCATCCATCAAGGGTGAAATTGGGAATATGTTGGAGGAATTCAAAAGTGATATTCTGCAACCCTTGCCTTGAAATTGGATACCATGAATATCAGAAGAAAGAAAGAGGAAATAGAGAGATCCCTCACCATATTCTATCCTAGGTGCACCAGAAGGCATCTTAGGAATGAATGCCCATTAAACTGTATTGAGGTTTTCTCAGTCTGTGAAGAAAACCACTCCACAGACAAGTGTCCTTCCTTAACTGGACTTAAAGTTGTATATCAAGGAGTTGAAGGGGTCACTGAATAGCTATGCTACGTTAACTAAAGGAGACCTCCTGGGCCTAGGCCATACCAACAGGGTATGCAAGGATCATCCCATGCATATTATAGACCCAACCAAACCATAACTACACCTTGTTGGGGACCCCTGCCAATCCTTCCTGGTCTACACCCTGTCCTTGGTCCTATGCATCTCAATATCATTCCCAGCCAGTCATTTCAACCTTACAGTTAGCCACAACATCAGTGGAATACCCCACCCCAGGGGTGGAGGACCTAATTCAACAATGTTCGAGCTTTATTGCCTCCATCACCTACCCAACTGCAACTCTTACACTTTGCTCCACATAGGCAACCCCAGATGCCTTCCTAGCCAAATCCAAACCCAAATAATAGGCATGCCCAACAAACATACGGTGGAGAGACATCATAACCATCTTATGCTGTTGAAATTCAGGAAATCAACCTAAGATCTGGGATAATTCTCCTAGACAACCAACCTCTCTCTCCACATAAGGAAGTCGAGGAAAAAAGAAAGGAAAGAAACCCTAAAGCAAATCCACCCTTTCCTAAAAGATTAGCCCAACCACACTAGCCTACCCTAGAATAAACTGAACTTTTGGGAGAATTGGAAAGCTTGTGTGTAGATATTCCCCTTCTCTAGGAAATCAAGGATGTGCCTATTTACAATAAATTGATTAAGGATAAGTGCTTTGAGCATCCAAGAAGAAGAAAAAGGGATGTCCCGTCCATTAATGTCATTGGGCAGTTATCTGACTTAATGTTGGGGCAGGCCATATGTCCAAAACACTTATACCCTGGAAGCCCTGTAGTCGATGTCCACATCAATGGCACCATTTTCCCACACACTCTGATTGATCTTGGGGTTGCCATTAATATGTTGACTAAGGACGCCATGCTCAAGCTTAACCTCCAAGGGCCATTAAGGAAGACCACAATAGTGCCGCAACTTGCAGACCTTTCCATAGTCACCGCTAAGGGAATTGTGGAGGATGTGATGGTCTATTCCTGGGAGTACCTAGAAGATTTTGTAGTTATCCAGCCTAAGGCTAAGCTAACTGGTTACCATCTCATCCTTGGGAGGCCATGGTTGGCCACAGCTAATCCCTACATTAACTGCAGATCTAGGAATATGACCATCAAGAATGGGCATATGTCCAAACAGTTAGTCCTATACCCTCCTGCTCAACCCTCCCTAGAACATGAATCAACTTTATGGTTGGAGGAGGAGGGAGAAGATGAGTTTTATTCTGTAGAACTTTATACTTTGGAAGCCATCATAGGAGGAGGATAGCAAAATGAGGATGATTTAATTGAACACCTGCTCCAAAATCCAACTCCTTTTTCATTACCCCTAGAAGAAGACGTAAGAGAAATAATGAACAATCATCAAAGTGACTTATGCTTGGTCGATTCCAACCCAATCCGAGTCAAAACCATAAAATTTGGCCTAGAAAGAACCTTGAAGATTAATCCATCTCTTTCTACTTTAGAGGAGGAACAACTATGCAAATTGTTGAGGGAGAACCTAGAAGCCTTGGATTGGAACTACAAGGAAATGAAGGGAGTACACCCCTCGGTGTGTACTCACCACATGTACATCAAGGAGGGTTGCAAGCTAGTCAGACAACCACAAAGGAGAATGAATCCAACCCTCAAAGACATAGTCAAGGAAGAACTGCAGAAATTGTTAGATGCAGGGTTCATTTACCCTATCTTTGACAGTGAGTGGGCCTCTCTTTTAGTGTTAGTTCCCAAGAAAAATGGGAAGTGGAGGATTTGTGTTGATTATAGGGAGTTGAATAGAGCCACTAAGAAGGATCATTTTCCCTTACCCTTCATTGACCAAGTGCTAGATGGCCTGGCAGGGAAGAAGTTCTTTTCTTTCCTAGATGGATTCAATGGGTACAACCAAATCCAAATATGCCCAAAAGACTAGGTTAAGACCACTTTCACCTATCCATGGGGTACTTTTTCCTATAGAGTCCTTCCTTTCGACCTGTGAAATGCTCCTGCCACTTTCTAGAGAGTAGTTCTAAGTATTTTTGCTGAATTAGTTCATGACACTGTGGAGATCTACATGTATGATTTTACACCTTATGGCTATGATTTCCAAGAGGCTCTGACTAATTTAGGCAAAGTATTACACAAATGCATTGAGATGAACCTATCCCTTAGTCCAGAAAAATGTGAATTCTTAATGACTGAAGGGACTGTGCTAGGTCACTCAATATCTCAGTAAGGACTGCAAGTGGACCCAAAGAAAGTGGCAATCATTCAAAGGGTCCCCCCTCCACAAAAGCATAGAGATGTTAGGACTTTCTTAGGGCTAGCTCGATATCACAGAAGATTTATAAAAGACTTCAGCAATCTAGCCTCTCCTTTGTCTGGATTATTGGCCAAAGATTCTGAATTTATATGGTCAAAGATATGTCAAGAGGCCTTGGACATTTTAAAGGATAAGGTAACCACTGCACCAATCCTTAGAGGCCCAAATTGGGCCCTCCCTTTTCACATTCATGTTGATGCCTCACATAAAGCCATAGGAGCATCCTTAGGATGGTAGAAGAGAAATTTCCTTATCTACTTTATCAGTAAAAACCTGTTGAGGGCCGAGCTAAACTATACCGTGATAAAAAAATAACTCTTGGCCATTGTGCATTCATTGAAAAAGTTTAGGCATTACATTATAGGCTATCAGACATTTGTGCATACTAATCATGCTGTAATTAAATATCTAATGAACAAACCAAATGTAAATGCTAGAATCATAAGATGGTTACTTTTATTGTAGCAATTTGATTTAACTATTGTTGATAAGCCTACTAAAGAAAATGTTGTTATTGACTTTCTGTATAGAATGAATCTGCCTGTAGGTGAAGAAGGAATGGTGGATGATCAGTTCCTAGATGAGCATTTGTTTACTATTTCAGTGCTCTCCCCATGGTTTGTTGATATAGCAAACTATCTGGTGTCAGCACAGTTCCCACCAAACCTGCCCTACAGAGAAAAAGCAAGATAATTAGGAAAAGTGCCCCCTTCACTTGGGTTGGGGGAAATATGTTCAAACTTGGCCTAGATCAAATCTTGAGAAGATGTGTGAGGGAAGAGGAAGTCTTTGACATCCTTCTGACCTGTCATGATGGGCCTTGTGGAGGTCACCTTGTAGCAAAAAGGACAACATTCAAGGTGTTGCAAGCAGGCTATTATTGGCCTACTCTTCATCAGGATGTGAGGAAGTATGTTAGTCAGTATGATTGGTGCCAGAGGATGGGAAAGCCTACTCCAAGGGATGAAATTCCCCTGTAGCCTCAAGTGACTTTCGAGCCATTCGACAAATGGGGCATTGACTTCATTGGACCTATCAACCCTCCTTCAAAGCAAAAAAAGCACATCATTGTGTGCATTGATTATTTGACTAAGTTGGCAGAAACAAAAGCAATCAAGGCAGAAACAGAAGAAAAGGTGGTTGAGTTCCTAAGGGAGAACATATTCTACAAATTTGGATACCTTAGAGAACTATTCACAGACTAAGGCATCCAGTTCACCTTTAGTATGATAGAATAACTACTCAGGCTTCACAAGATCAAACATAGGACCTCCACTACTTATCATCCACAAGCTAATGGGAAAGTGCAGGTGACCAACAGAGCATTGGAGAACATCCTGACCAAGGTAGTAAACAACAATAGAAAGGACTGGGCTGAGAGGCTAGTTGAGGCCACCTGGGCCTATAATATAACTTGGAAGACCACCATTGGATTCACACCCTATGAGATGGTCTATGGAATAAAGGCTTGGCTTTCCATTGAATTTGAATATAACACATTGAGGATGGCAGCCCAACTAGATTTAGATCTCAGTCATGCATAAAAAGAAAGTTGTTCCATTTGAATGGCCTAGATGAATCCAGAATGCAGGCCCTCCTCCATATAGAGATAATTCAGCTCCAGAGAAAGATCTTGCATGACAAGCATATCAAGGAGAAGCTATTCCAAGTAGGACACTAGGCCTTATTATATGATTCAAGGTACAAAGACTTCAAGGGAAAGCTAAGAACAAGATGGCTTGGACCATATGTGGTGGAAAGATGCCATGGCAATGGTCTAGTGTGAATTAGGACTATACATGAAGAAGCCATTCCATTGCTAGTTAATGGACACAGATTGAAATTATACAAGAGGCCTTCATCTAAACAAGAATTCATTGACAGCATCAATAAGACAATGATGATGGTGGAGAAAGTTTCAGCTCCTCCCTCATCAGGTCATTGAAAAAAGGGAAAAAAACAAAATAAAGATTTAGGTGAAAACCTGCATGAGGCACTTGAGTCTCGTCTTTGGGTTGAAAACCTCCATGAGGCAGCCCAAGTATGAGAAAAAGGAAAGAGGAAAAGATCCCTAGGTGAAAACCTTCCTTAAGGTGCGCAGGGCAGATACTTAGGGTGAAAACCTCGCTGAGGCAGCCTAGGTGTTTTTCAAAAAATATAATAATAAACAAAAAAATTAAAAAAAAAAAGCATAATTGTTGTTTGCAGGAGGATGAAGAAGAAAATCGAGGAGTGAAGAGAAGATCCAAAAGGGGCCTTGCCTCACATATGTTCATTTCCCCCACTCCTTACCATGCACCCCACCATAAATTCCATTGTTTTTTCACTTCACTACTTCAATCCAAGAAAAGATTATGTTTTCCACAACATCACCTCATCCATTACCATCATCCCTACCTTCACACGCATTCCTACTCCTTTTGTACAATAGATAACAGAAGAGGTAGAAAGATGACCATACAACAATAGCAGCTTCAGATTTGTAGTCAATAAACCATCAGTAGATGACAGAGGAGGAAGAAGAATGGCTATCAACAACACCTCTAATATTTGACACTTGTAGTATGGCATTAAGGCCACAAGTAAGTATCCTACTCGCTCACTTATCTACATCATTTGATAAAAAAGTTGTAAAGGTTAAGAGGTAGTTGGTTTGTGAGTAAAATGGTGGCTAGCTGCTTCTAAAAAAAGGCTATTCCCTCCAAAATCTCAGGACCCCTATGACATGGACAATCTTCAATGACTTACCAAGCAAAGGATGACATCAAAACCTTCATCTATGATGTTAAGTCCTTCTGTCAGGAGGAGACAAGACAAGAGAAAGCAGATACAAAGCTACATGGGGAGGAGATGGATACAGAAGAAACTAATATAGAGGAACATGATGAAGGAGAACATAAATAAACATGATGTTGAAACAGAAGAGAAAGTAGGCATTGAAGAAAACAAGAAAAGAGTAGCAAGAAACAAAAAGAGCTAAGTGGCCTCAGGGGCAGAGAAGTAGCTAACACATAGATATCTTGCTGTCCAAGGGCAAGCAAGTACACATTATGAGGATATATTTAGGTTGCTAAAGAAATTAATATACTATTGAAAATAGGAACAAGAATGTTAAATATAGAAGTGCTAAAAATAGCATTTCCATAAATAACATTTTAGGAGACCTTCCCATTTTAGTTAGTCCCTAAACTAAAATAGAGAAGTAAAATTAGAATTTGATCTTAGCAACTGTTTGTAAAATAATTAATTAATTCATCTTGAGTTAATTAGTTGTATAAAATCAAACATGAAGTCTATGTGAGGACATGCAACAATTATCCCAGTAATTGAGGAATTTATCCCTTAGTTAAACAGATAAGGATGAGTTGTAATTAGTTAGCTCAGTTAACTGAGTTAAGTCCAGTTAGATTAGTTAAAATAGTTTGTTGAACTAATTGTGAGTTCATTTAGTTAATGCATGCATGCATGTAATTGATGCACTTTAGATAACTGAATATTCTCTCATAAATAACTCATGCATGTCAGTTCAAACAGAGACCCAGTTGAGATCAGATGATGGGACAATGTACTATCAGTTACAGGAATATTCCATGGAGGATATCTCTTGCATGCAAAAGGAATTCATTCCTTGGAGATTGCATAGTTACTTTTGGGTTTAATGACTGTGTGATGAGGCCAATTCACACAGGTTGCAGCATTGGACCCCAAGGAAAATTGCGCAAGGAAATAGGAGGATTGGAGGGCTGAGGGAAGGCATATCTTGTGTTTATTCAGCCTGTGAGCTATATTGTTCGATTGCGCAGAGAGCAGGATAGCTTGTGAGCTGATTCTTTGTGTAATATGAACATATATCCACTTGTATGATCTCTTCAGAGATTGGGGTTTTTAGCTGAGGCTTTCCCTAGAGTATTCTTCTATGTTCATGTGTGATTGCTTTCTCATTCTAAGTTATATGTGTTCTATTTGATCTTGCTCAATTCGATTAAGCTTCTGCAAAGTTTGTCATAGAAGTAGATCTTGTATTTTTCTTTAGTATATTGCATAATCTGTTGATCTACAGTGAGAATTTCTACATGGTATCAAAGAAAAGGTGATCAAAGGAGAGAACAGTATACAAGAAGGGAGAAGTTCAAAGTTTGAGGTACCTAAATATATAAATCAAGTTCCTATAACATCTCAATTTCACCAATGGCATTCAACAGTTTAAGACTTGAGTATGCCCTTGATGGCAACTCAAATTATATAGCCTGGAAGGATTGCATGGAAGCAGTATTAGAGGATAACGGTCTAAAGGACTTCACTGATCAAGAAGTCCCCAAGCCGGTAGCGGCTAATTCTACAGAGTTGGCGAAATGGAAGAAATGTGTGGCTAGAACAAGGCGAATCCTCATGGAGGGAGTTCGAGACCACATTTTCGTGAGCCTCCATCGGAAGGAGACACCATTTTTGATGTGGAAAAAATTAAAATATCTATATCAAAACAACGATGATCAGAGGAAGCTGGCGCTGAAAGACAAGCTTCAGAAAATCAAGTGTGAAAAGGGTGACATGATCTCTACATATCTGAACAAGCTCACCACCTGCAAGGATGAGCTTGGAATTGTAGGGATCATGACACCTGATGATGACATGGTGAGTCTTGTGCTCCTCGGTATTCCTAAGAGCTGGCATAGCTACCAAGACTCGGTCATTGGAAGAGAAAAACTGCCGATTGGGAACGACTTTGGTTGGATCTGATGCAGGAGGAGATAAGAAGAAGCATTAGGGATGGATCCTCACCAAAGCAAGATGGTGAGGAAAATCTAGCCTTAGTGAGTAAGGTGAGGAAGGGGAAAGGGAAAGCATCCCATTCCAAATCCAGTTCTTCCCATGGTGAGAAGAAGTTTGACAAATCAAAAGTGCTATGCTTTCATTGTCATAAAGTGGACCATTATGCTACAAATTTTCCATAGAATAAATCCAAGAAGGGATCCTCGAAGGGGTCTGATGGTGAGGCAATGGCCTCATAGTTTGATTTAGATTTCTCTCTTATCGCAGGCATGGTTTTATCCATGGTGGGATGTGTTTGGTACCTGGACAATGGTGCTTCATTCCACATGTCAGGTGACAAGAATCTTTTCAATACCTTGGAGGAGAAAGATCTCCAGATGCAGATTGAGATGGGAAATGATGGAAAGTACCATGTTTCAGGTGAAGGTACGGTTGTGTTTCATAGGGAGCATGGAGCTCCTCTCACCTTGACTGATGTAAAGTATGTACCAGGTCTGAAGAAGAATCTTATGTTCGTTGCTATGCTAGAAGATAAAGGCTATGCTGTAGTCTTTAGTAAAGGAAATGTATTCCTGAGGCATATTGACACTGGACAGACCAAGAGGACCGAGATTCGAGTAAAGAATCTCTACAAGCTAGAGGTAGACGACTGTTCTGCATTGAGTTCCAAAGCTGAGATGGTGCAGAGCCAAGATGTTGACGGGCTATGGCATAGAAGATTGGGCCACTTGCACCATGGAGCTCTGAAGATCATGCAACAGATTTCTACTGGACTTCCCAAGGGAAAACTGGAGCAGAAAAATACATGCAAAGGTTGTACCTTGGGTAAGTATGTGAAATATTCCTTTCTGTATCAAGATAGTAGAGCTGGAGAAATGTTATATACCAAAAAAAAAATCTCCACTATTTTTCCCAAGAAAGTGCTCTGATACCACTTGTTATAGCTCTGATACCACTTGTTATAGCTCCGATACTACTTGTTATAGATCTAACCTGGAAATATTATAGATCTGATATGAAAATATAAGACAATGCAAATAAACCTAGAAATAATATGAAATGAATCTTTATTGATCAAACCCTTAAGGTAGGACAACACCATACATTCACTCCTTAAGGAAGGAGAACACTCCACAAGCCATATGTCTGTTCATACAATAGTTCTTCACGCTTCTCCTTGACATCCTTCACGTGGAGTCTCTAGCCTTTATATAGGCCTCATACATACAATACCATGGATCATTACATTGGTTCCCTCGTACCATCAACTAATACCATAGGCCCATTACATTATTACTAACTACTTGTGGTCCCTTACATGATATGGGTTAACCACCTTATTTATTACTATGGCCCATCCCATTATTATATTATTGACTGGGTACCTCCTTTGTACACCATAAATCCCCCTAGGTATTAACATTCCAACCCCCTTAGCATGTCATCACCGAAACATGGGAAGAACACAATATAGATTACTCAAAAGGTAGTCACGGGACCATGCCGCCGCATTAGGCATCCAAAGAAAGGTGAAACTTCGATTCGTTGGAACCTCGCTACTTGAGAGGAAGTTGCCGTGGGCTCTTCTGTGTTTGATTGTAGTAGGTGGATCTTCGCTCCTCGCTATCCGTCATACGGGGGTTGTTGTCCTTGTGGCTAATTGGTTGCCATCTTGTTGGTTGTTTTCTTGCGGGGTGATGTGGGTGATGATATGTTGAAGTTTTAACCCACAGTGTCTTTTTCTTTAATTCACCCTACCATGGTGCCTGTTGTGATGTCTTCTTTTCCAATATGACTTCAACCACTACGCCCTCATTTGATGTACTTGTAACCTTTTCTGCTTCAGCCTCTGTTTATGTTTGATTGTCGATCATCAAAGGCTCATCATCTGATATGTCAGTCCCTGGAACATCTTCTGCTTCAACCTCCATGTACTCTACCTGTTTATTGATGGAAATATCCTGTAATGTAATTTTCTTCTTTTTATACCAGAGCTTCAGGAATTTCTTCTGCACATTAATATTGATAGTACTTGCAGATTCCATCCAAGGATATCCCAAAACAACATCCATATTATCAATCTCTGAAGTATAAAAATCTCCATGCAACACATACTTATCCACAGAAAGATTCAAATCCTTATAAATTTGAACATCCACGTCATCAACTTGTGTGTTTTCAATGTGTTTTGTTGGAACGTGCAATTTTTTTGCCAAATTAACATTGATAAAATTATGCTTGCAATTAGGATTTATAGAAACAATGATATTTTTCTTCTGAATCAATCCATGAACCTACAGTAAGAAGACACCCATAGCAAATAGCCCCTTATGTGTGTCATTCTCCTTTTTTCTAGCCCAAGACCATTTGTCCAAAAAGAGTTTTTCAAATTCTGCATCTGAAAGTTTGGTCAACTGCTTGTGATTAAGTGATAACCACCATTTTTCAGCCTCATCTCTCATATTAAGCACCATTGGAATCTTCCAACGTGTCCCATGTGTGGACTTGTATCTCTGTATGAATTGTTCAATAGTATGACCATCATCTTTCCCTGTAAAATATAGCATCTCCATGAAGAGGGTTTGAGAAACATTCACTTACTTGGCGAAAATTTGAAATGGCCATAATTTCGTCAGTATTGCTCAGAATTTCTATTATGACCTATTTTTGGAAATGGAACAACCATTATACATCTACCCATGTGATAGAAATCTTGATCCAGACACTGGAATTTCAGATCTGCGCTGCTACTCTCCCGCCATCACCACAATTTCTGCAAAAAAGAGCTGATTTTAAATCAACGATATCTCCATCATCCAGACTCCGATTCGACTGATTTTTTTTTTTGAATTGGGTAATTTTTCTCAAAAAAGCTAGATTTGCAATTAGATTCTGCAGATATTACACCAGGACGTCTAGATCTGCACCACAAACTTGCTGCCCCAAAAAACTGTCTACAACCCCACTGATTTTTAAATCAGCAATATCTCCTTCATCCGGACTTCGATTCGACCGATTTTTTTTTTTGAAATCGAGTATTTTTTCACATAGAATCCATATCTGTAATTATATTTTGCAGATCTTTCACCAAAATGTATAGATCTGATACGCAAACTCGTCGCCCCCAAAATCCTGCAAAAAAAAAAAAAAATTCTCCACTGTTTTGCCCAAGAAAGTGCTCTGATACCACTTTTTATAGCTCTGATACCACTTGTTATAGATATGATCCAGAAATATATGATAATAAAAATTATACCCAAGAAATAATAAGATAAAAATAGATAGAAATGATTCACTTTATTAATATCAAACTCTTATGGTAGGGCAACACCATACATTCACTCCTTAAGGAAGGAGAACACTCCACAAGCCATATGCCTGTTCACACAATATTCCTTCACAATTCCTTGACATCTCTCCATGTAGAGTCTCTAGCCTCTATATAGGCCTCATACATACAATACCATGGTTCCCTCATACCATCGAACTAATACCATGGGCCCATTACATTATTACTAACTACTTGTGGTCCCTTACAGATATGGGTTACCACCTTATTATTACTATGGCCTCCATTATTACATTATTACTATGGGTACCTCCCTTGTACCCATATATCCCCCAGGTATATAACAAAAATCCTGAGCGAGTTCACTTAGATGTTTGGGAGCTTTCTCTATAGCCTCCACACTAAACAAAGGTACTATGTTATTTTTATTGATGATTTTTCTCATAGATGCTGGATCTACTTTATGCAAAAGAAGGATCAGACCTTCTTGAGGTTTTGTGAGTTTAAAGCCTTGGCAGAGAAAGAATCTGGAAAGAAAATAAAAACCTTGCATAGCGACAATGGTGGAGATTATGTCTCCCAACAGTTTAAGGGCTTTTGCACTGCAGAAGGAATTAAATGGGAATTGACGACACCCCATAACCCACAACAGAATGGGGTGGTCAAAAGGAAGAACAGATCAATTGTGGGAGCAGCTCGAGCAATGTTGCATGACCAAATCCTACCACTGAATTTGTGGGATGAGGCATGCAATACAATAGTATACTTGTAGAATAGAAGCCTGCATCATATACTGGGAATGAAGACACTTATGGAGGCCTTTTTCGGGAAGCGATCAGATGTAAGTCACTTCCGAATCTTTGGATCATCGGTTTATTGCCATGTGACCAAAGATGCCCGGAGGAAGCTAGACCCAACAACTGAGTTGGGGATACTTGTGGGGTACACTGATACACCTCACAACTATTGGGTGTACCTACCTACCAGTCAGAGGACATTGGTATGCAGAGATCTGAAGTTTGATAAGTAGAAAACCATGCGAGTATCACTTGAGAGGGAGCTCAAGATGCATGTAGAGGAGGAACTTTTAGCTCCTAAGGAGGAGGAGCCTCAGATTGATGCAGATCAACCGCATGCAGAGGATCTGGGAGTGGAGACATCCACTCATGCTAAGTTTTCTAGATATGGGTAGAAACACTCAAGGGAAGCTGATAGGTTGATGTTGGATGTGTGGAAGAATATGGGACAACCATCTTCTCAGTGTATACAAAGGAGGTTGCCCGAGCGGTACACTGGTTACATGGCCCTGATTGGGGAGTGTGTAGAGTATGAGCCTTCTTCATTCGAGGAGGTAGTGCAGAAACCAGTCTATGTTGATGCAATGGTGGAGGAGTACGACTCCATCATTCGGAACTGTGTTTGGGATGCTGTCCCAAGACCTCAGGACAAGTTAGTCGTGAGCTCTAGATGTCTTTACAAGGTAACACAGGCAGTTGATGGTAGTGTTGAGAAACATAAGGCAAGGTTTGTTTCCCGTGGTTTCTCACAGGTCAAGGGGATCAACTACGATGAGACCTTTTCTCCTGTAGCAAGGTACTCGTCTATCATATCAATGTTGGCACTATCATCTCAGATGGGTTGGAAGATCCATCAAATGGATGTGAAGACAACATTCCTCAATGGGAAGATTGGAGAGGAGGTGTACATTGAGAAGCCATAAGGTTTCGATATCTTCAATCGTGAGTCACATGTGTGCTGACTCAAGAGGGCTTTGTATGGGCTAAAGCAAGAACCCCATGCTTGGTACACTAGGATCGACAACTATTTCACTGGGTTGGGCTTCACCAAGAGTGAAGTAGATGCGAACCTTTACCGCATCATGGTAGAAGGTAAGCCATTGATCATTGTTCTTTATGTCGATGATCTGATTTTGACAGGTGATGATCAACTAATCCAGTCTTGCAAGGAGGACCTTGCAAGAGAGTTTGAAATGAAATACATGGGTCTTATGCACTACTTTCTAGGCATGGAGGTGTGGCAAAAAGATGGGGAAGTTTTTGTGTCTCAAGGCAAGTATGCCAATGAGATACTCAGGCACTTTCACATGGATAAGTGCAAGCCCATGTAGACTCCTCTAGCTGGGAGCTGGAGGAAGGAGGATGCTACTTCAGGTGAGGTAGTAGCTGCTACTTTTTATCGGCAACTTGTGGGTTCACTTAAGTATTTGGTGAACACATGACCAGACTTATGCTTTGCGGTGAACGAGCTGAGTCAAGCTATGGTTCAACCTACCAAGTTGTTTTGGAAGGTAGCGAAACATGTGATGAGATACCTTAGAGGCACATCTCAGTATGGTTTGTGGTACAGATGGACAGAGGGAGTGAAGCTTCAGGACTTCACAAATGCGGATTGGGCAAGGAGTCCATCAGATCGGAAGAGTACTTATGGAGGAATATTCAATCTTGGTTCAACTGCAGTTTCCTGGTACAATAGGAAACAGAGATTAGTTGCACTTAGCTCAGTAGAGGCTAAATACATGGCTGCTATTCAGGATGCATGTGAGGCCATTTAGATGCAGAAGATTCTAGTGGGATTGTTTGGTCATAGGATGGATCCAACTGTGATCTACTGTGATAATCAAAGTTGTATCAAACTCTCTGAGAATCCTGTTTTTCATGACAGGTCCAAGCACATTGATATCTGGTATCACCATCTTCGAGACCGTGTGGTCAAGAGGATCATGTTGTTGCTATATGTTTCGACCAGGGAATAGGATGCAGATGTTTTGACTAAGGCATTGTCAAAATGCAAGTTCGAGTTCCACAGAGATAGGGTTGGGGTTACTGATAATCCCTTTCTTGTTGAGAGGGAGTGTTGAAAATAGCAACAAGTAATGCTAAATATAGAAGTGCTAAAAAAGCACCGCCATAAATAGAATTTCAGGATACCTTCCTATTTTAGTTAGTCCCTGAACTAAAATAGAGAAGTAAAATTCGAATTTGATCTTAGCAGTTGTTTGTAAAATAATTAATTAATTCATCTTGAGTTAAATAGTTGTAGAAAATCAAACATGAAGTCTATGTGAGGACATGCAATAGTTATCCCATTAATTGAGGAATTTATCCCTTAGTTAAAGAGATAAGGATGACTTGTAATTTGAGTTGTAATTAGTTAGCTCAGTTAACTGAGTTAAGTCTAGTTAGATTAGTTCAAATAGTTTGGTGTACTAACTGTGAGTTCAGTTAGTTAATGCATGCATGCAAGTAATTGCTGCACTTTAGATAACTGAATATTCTCTCATAAATAACTCATGCATGTCAGTTCAAACAGAGACCCAGTTGAGATCATATGATGGGACAGTGTACTATCAGTTACAGGAATATTCCATGGAGGATATCTCTTGCATGCAGAAGGAATTCATTCCTTGGAGATTGCATAGTTACTTTTGGATTTAATGAGTGTGTGATGAGGCCAATTCACACAGGTGGCAGCATTGGACCCCAAGGAAAACTGCACAAGGAAATAGGAGGCTTGGAGGGTTTAGGGAAGGCATATCTTATGTCTATTCAGCCTGTGAGTTGTATTGTTCAATTACGCAGAGAGCAGGATAGCTTGTGAGCTGATTATTTGTGTAATCTAAACATATTTCCACTTGTATGATCTCTTTAGAGATTGGGGTTTTTAGTTGAGGCTTTCCCTAGAGTGTTCTTCTGTGTTCATGTGTGATTGCTTTCTCATTCTCAGTTATATGTGTTCTATTTGATCTTGCTCAATTTGATTAAGCTTCCGCTAAGTTTGTTGTAGAAATAGATCTTGTATTTTGCTTTAGTATATTGCATAATCTGTTGATCTACAATGAGAATTTCTACATATGCATGCCTTTTAAAATAGATAAAACATTGCCACATAGCTTGAAGATCAAAGAATATCAGTGGGGAGAAGGAGAAACGAAAGAAGACTTCTATAAACAAGAAGAAAAGACCACAACAGAAGAATGAGATGTCAGAGAGGCTACTAGGACCACTAAGTTTCTCAGAGGATGAGCAATACTTTCAGTAGGGGGGTGATGATGAGTCTCATCATTGAGTAATTATGTGGGCCTTAATTGGCCTTAATTCACCTTCTAGCTTTGTCAAACCAACTATTCTCACAACCTATTGCATGCTTTTGGTTTTATTTTGCTTATGATATGGGTTAGAGTTGGATATTTTTCTTTGTGGTCTAATGTGCATGTAATGCAAGAATAAAGGGTAAAATCAAGGGGAATGAAAGGATTAAAGGTAAAATCAAGGAACTATGCTAAAAGACCTTGGTAAAAACTCAAATGGGATAAGGGAGAGGAATTACAGGAGGTAAATCTTCCTCATTTATTTCCCATCCATTCGAATATCCCTCCATCAACTGAAAGTACAAGCAGCCAAATCTGAAGTACTAAAAGACAACCAAGCAAGTGGAAGTACAAGCAGCCTCGCTACTAGAAGGCAACCGAGCTAGTGAAAGTGAAAGGACAAGTTACCATTAAGTTGGGAGCTGTGCCTACCTAATTTTGAGGGAATTTGTTGAGACTTTAGATGTATAAATAGAGAGGCTTAGGACCTCTTTTTTTAGGTAGTTAACCAATAGTCAGTTAGTCAGTTAACTAGTATTCATATTTTTTGTCCAGTTGCATACCTGTAACAGTTTTGATGTAATATAGTTTTTTATTCATAATGGAGATGAGTTTTGATTTGAACCAACATTGAGTTAGCTTAGAGCCCTAAAGCTCTTGGCTTAGGGCCCACCCTTAGCAGCCAAGGCTCCTCTTTCTTATATTGTTAAGTAGCTTAGCTTCCTATTTTTTGTCCATTCATTTAATCAGATGCATTCTCATTATAGAAGTAGCATAGATACATGTTTAATTGCTCATTTGGTTAAGTAGATGGATGTTCATTCTTGTGGTTCAACATAGATTCATGGCTTTCCTATTCATTTACTGGAGTGGTTTCATGTTTCCTATTCATTTACTTGAATAAGTTGTAGTCCATTACAGTAGGGTAGAATAGAGTAGTTGTGTTTCAGTTTGTCCCATTCATATTTTCATCTAATTAGTAGGTTGGAAAAGAAAAAGATCCACAAGGTTTCTCACAGGTGACTTGGTGTCACTTCCTCCCTCTAGGACTATGACGTGAGGAAGAAACCCTGCAACAACCCCAAAAACACAGGGTTTTGATTTTCACAGAGGGTTTAGTGTTTAATGTAGTTACACAATTCGTCATATCGTTGCTTGGTTCGTTTCATGATCATTCACTCTCTTTCTATCCTTTAGACCTCCACCCTCTTTCCTAGACCTCACACCTCTATCTTTCTCCTTCAGCATGAAATGCTTGCGTAGGAGCTGTTGAATTCATGTTCAAATGGTTTTAACCATAAAATGCCGTCCACAAGCCAAATCATCCAATCACCACCCAAATCCATTTTTGTGTTTGACTTTTCACTTTTTAAATGCCCACCATCGATTTTCCTTTCCAAATCTGATGGTTTTCACATACCCACTTGATCAATCCCCACCATAGATCTGCCTTGACAGATTTGACAGTCCTCGCGCCATATCATGTGGACTTCCATTCGACTGTTATCGGATTGAGGGCACGCGATACGGGTAGTTTCCCATGCCACGTGTTAGTCGGGGAGACTAATCACGTGAAATTACCAAAATCCATTTACGGCTTTGAGGGCACACGATATTTCGCTTACTACCTTCCAAACCCACTTGTCCTTTCCACACATTTTCTTTTCGCACTCCAACCTCCACCATTGATCTGCCCTCTCAGATCTGACGACTGTTACTTCACTTGATACCATTTTTGCACGTTTTCTTCTGCCCGCGTTATTCGTCATTTATCTGTCGATTTCCCACACGGTCTAATCCTAGCCTTCCATCTTGATAGGCCACCATGTTCACCCATTTTCCTATGTACCCTCCTACTTTCTGATCTCATCTGTTCGTTTTCCTTTCCCCTGCTTGGTCTAGCAATCCTCTTGTTCTGTCGCTCCTTCACATCCTATTTACACCAATTTTGACCTCCGATTTATTTTTTCGTTTAGACACAAACTTAACCTAGTTTCATTGTTTACCCCTTAGTCTAGTTTGATGCTTTTTGGATAGCAACAGTAGGTTAGTGGTAATTTATAATTCTGCTCAGCATAGTTGTTTAATAGGTTAGCTAGGGTTTGGTGTGAGTTAGGATTGCATGTTTTTTTCTTCATTTCTATAGTAGAATAGCTCTCCCCTAAACTATGTTTTCTCTCCTCGCATCAACATCAAGCTTCTTTTGACCCTATAAAAGTTTGGCTCGAACCCCTGGGTCTCTTGCCAGAAGAGTAGTGACAACAGGTAGTACCTTCATTTCTACTTATGTATATAGAACAGTCACCTCCAAGTTTGTATGAACCCTGGGTTGATAAGTAAAGCTGGCAGCCCTAGGAGTTGTGGCATTCTTGTTGCAATACCTAGGATCATCAAAGGGCACCCATCATATGCTCTAGGCATGATGTCAGAAGGTTTTAATTTGGGGGATCCTAGTTTCTACCAAATAGATTTGGACATTATACATGTGGATTTCCCTTTGTCAACAATGCAATGATGGATTGTGATGTTTTGGACTAAGACTGGGATTTGGAAAGCAACAATTGATGGTAGTCATGGGGTAGCTTTATCCAAGTCAGAGACCATTATGCGAGAATCGACCGAGTTGATTGCGCTTAGAGCATAAACTAGGGCTTTATGTTGAGTTGAGAATGTTTGTAGTACCTCTAATGATGACATAGTTGAGGGAGATTGTGCTAAGTTATTGACTATGTTGTAGCTTTGAGTAGCTTTTGAGTTATGTCATGCTTTTCGTAAAGGTATTTTGACCATATTCGACATAGGTTCTATAGGAAGTCAAGGAATGGTCAATGATGCTATAGGTGTTGCCATGGTCGAGGTGGACGAGTTGGGTTCTGGGGGAGCTTCATAACTTTTGTTCCATGTTTGCAGGAGAATATCTTCTCATGTCATAAAAATGTCAGGATTATAATTATTATGGGGGTTTCCTCTAGAAGGATGTGGATGGGATGGTTGTTGCTGAGTGTTAACCAGACCTTGATGGGGGAAAGGATCCTGCATTACTACAATTTGTTTCCCTTGCTACCCCCTATTGTCATGTATCCTTTTCAACTCAGGGAAGTAACTGAGGAAAATGATGGGTATAATGACCATGTTCCTTGCAGATGACACATGAATGATTAGTCTATAGAATTGTGTTCTTGTTTTTCCTTTGTGGGTTGTTATTGGTTAGCCCATAGTTTTGATTCTTGTTAGGGTTGCCCCTTGTTAGGTCCTATGGGGGTTATTGTTGGTTGTTGCCCCCCTGTTCAAGCTCTCCCTTTGGTTTTCTCTTTGGTTTTTTCTTAGCAACATTAGGTGGGTTAATTGTGTTCAATTTCTCCTTCGATTGTTGTTTTTGAGTGAGGGAAGGTTGCACTAGGTTAACACTTGCGTTATTTTGTGTTGGTGGGTTATTTTGTTGTTGTGCAAGGAAAGGAGAATATTGGCTTCCTTGTCCCTGATTGGTATATGGATTTTGGTAAGAGGACATTGTGTCAGTATTTGTAGAGGAGTATTGGTTTCTCTGTGGGAGAGAGTATGGGCCTCTATGTGGGGAATAATATTGGTTAACCCTACTAACCATATTCTACATCGGTGTGGGTTGACTAGGGTAGTATATTGTATGTTCTAGTGGTGGTGTTTTTTGCATAGCATCAAATTCTTGGCCACTGAATGAGTATCCAAGGTATTGGTAGGTGTTGCTGAGTTTGTTTTGTGTTATTTACCATATCAATCTATCAACAACATTGGATGTGCCTGGTGTCTCTTTATAAGTCTGTAGGAATTGGGCATCTGAAAGCACATAATAGATATATCCAAGCTGGGTGTATATAAGCTCTAACTATTGAGCTTTGCTAATGGCTTCTTCCTCGTTATGCAGGGATGAATTTGCCACGTATTTTGAAATTTTCGATGTGAGGGATCTAAAAAATAAGTCGAGGAGGGCTTTTTATTCAAGTTGTTATTTACACAAGCTATGACATTTTTTCCATTCATGGATATGATCCAATGTGTGTAGAATAAGTTTGTTTTAAGTGGGTGAAGAGTTTCAGGCCCAAATCGTGATGGACCAAGAGCTGAAAGAATGTGGAAATGTTATATCTAGGGAGATAAAATTTCCATGTGACGCAGAAGGCTGGTCAATGTACCATTTCACTGTTGGACTATTGAGGGTGTGTTGAAATAGTTGTAGTCGAATAGTATCGTCTGTGATACAATTAGATGAGCACCATAGGTGAAAAGTCAAGACATGGTTTCTTGGGTCTTCTCCTTGTTTCCCTTTGAATTTTGGAATGTCCAAATGGAGTTTGGTGGGCATGGCTGGCCAATTCTAGCTATGTGTGATTGGGTCACTAGTCAGCTTACTCAAATTTGATAGGTTTAAATAAGAAAAGAATGGGATTTGTGAATTGTTTGCCATCATGAAATGATTTTGGATAGCTATATGTAAACTTCGGGTCCTCTATGGAGAAGTGTCAAGAGTACTACCTTGGTGGGTGTCTCATCGACTGTCCATAGGAGTGGTGTGTGGGCTCCCCAAAGGGGTAGTGTGTGGGGACCCTTGTGGGGTCATGAAAGGTGTGTTTTGACGGGGAGGGGTCCCAAGCAAAGATTCACTGATAAAGGAAGGTCCTATAAATGTGGTTGTGTGACGTCCTCTAAGCCTAAATGGTGGCAGTCTTGGCACACCTCCTCGTAATGGGGGGAGGTTTAAGAAGCGTCTAGATCAATGGGGAGCCATGGGGTCCCCTATGGTGTCAATTATCATGTGTACTACTTTGTGTATGGCGAGGGAAGGAGATGATTCTTCAAAGTAAATAAATCAAATACATAAATAAGTGAAAAATAAAAATATTACTTTCCCCTTAACTTTAGCCTATGTGATCAATCAAACAAAAAATGGTTTTCATTTTTTCATATGAAAAAAGATCCTAAGAAGACCTATTTGTCCTTGCCATTCTCAAAGTAACTGGGCCCTGTGAAGATATCTTCTGATGGGTCCTGAGGCAACATCTTAAAAGAACTAGCAACGCCTTCTAGCAACTGAAGAATCAACCAAGGTAATGAAAATGAGGCTCAAGTGTTGCCCACACCATCACCTATAGGGAAATGTTTCCCTAGATTTTGGTCACTAAAGTACCTTCATCCCACATGAGCTTTCAAGTCTTAGCTTCTTGGTATTCAGTTACCAGTACCGAGCACTAGATGGGTCGAGTAGCCCCAAAGAGTACTACATGCACTGGACCTAAGCCGAACCCACACTGAATCGGGTCTCTGCCATGCTCGGGTATTCTTTTCCATTAGATGATTGAAGGATTTTATTCTCCCTAAAAATTCAATTGTTATATCTCAAAGATGTAACATTACCATGGGGGCTTATGGGATGCCTACCCCCAATGGTCCTAACCTGAACTATAAATTATTTGGTGGCCCCCGTGTGAAATTTAGTTTGTTCAAGTTATGGTTTCTTTTAAGGGTCTTACTTTTTTTTTAGGGTGTGAGATGTAATCTAAAATAAAATAAGTATCAAAATCTCCGAAAACTAGATGCCTTCTAATACAAATTTTATAGAAGCTTAGTGTGTGATGTGTAATTGTGTGCAAGTGATGAAGTGAGCATGTAAAGTGTGAGAAGATGTGGATATTTGGTGATTTGTTCCAATGTTCCCCCAATTAGACTAGATCTCAATTGTTCCTTGCATGAAAAAGAAATTATAAGCGGATAATGGGCCACTTATTCTTTTTCCTATTGCAATATATGAATTTCAAAACAGGGAGATGGATATTCAAATGTTTTAAGAAAGTTTTCATATGCAAACCCAGGTTCGTCTAAAAGATTCAAGGGAATTAGATATTTGCTTATTTTTGTAATAACTCTTGCTCCTAGTCCCATAAAATGAAAGAAAGGAATGCTTTGGTTAGTAACAAGATTTGTGCATGATGGGCCACTTACTCCTTTACTAATTAAGCTATGTGGAAATTTACAATAAAAGTAAAGATAGTCAAATTACCTAGCTAATTATGATTAATAGAGTAATTAAGTAATCTAAATTGACTGGAAAATTTTTTTAGAGGTGAAGGAAATTCACTAAACGCTGCCAATCACTAGAAAAATGATAAATTACAAGGTGTTTTTCGCTTTCTGGAAAACCGTGTGGGCTTCACAATGCACAGACGTGGTGACGCGTCTGTCAGAGAAAAGTCACGGAGTGCACATGTCTGAGAAGAATCTATGTGGTCGACAAGAAATTGTAAATTAACTAGTTTCTTGGCCAACAATAGGTCCACAAGGTCCTCTAAAAATTTCAAAGAGGTATTGAATGCTTTGTAAGTCGATTATGCAGAGAGAAAGTCCTATAAACACAACCTTTAGATTAAAGAAAAGACCACAATATGTTTTCCATTTCTGTGGTAGTGTTTTTGTAGCAATGGTGTACCCAAATACACCTCCTTAGCAGTTGGTTATTCCCTACAAAGGAACACAAACATACTTGGTGTTGTTAGTGAACAAACTTAGATAAATAAATCATTGCAGATAGTGAAAACAATGCATATACAAACATGAAATAAAACAAAGAGATAAATACACGAACAATGCTCAATGGAGCAAACAATTCAACAAAATAATGAAAAAAAAACTCCCTTTATTTACTACTTGTAGTAGAATTTGAATACAATACATGCATAATAAACACTTGAAGATAATTCTTTGAGCTATGGTGCTAAAACATCCTCAGAAAGTAGGTTCCTTTCCTCAATATATTTGCAAGCTTCTACTCTCTCAAAGAAGTATGAAGACTCTCTCAATGGTGGACTCTTCTCCTCTCACTAAGATGATGGATTTCTTAGAAGAAATATGGCCAACATGCTAGTGCTCTTACTTTCTTTGCTTCAACTATGAAATGTTAGGTTTCTCTGATAGAAATTTGTCCAGCATAAAATTGTCTCATATTTTGGTTCCCCCATGGCGTGTTTATATAGAATTTTTGAATCCATTTTCCCTTTCTTGGTTCATGAATGATAATGAATTATGAGTAGGACAAAATGATTCCATTGAGGGTTTCATATCTTCAGGGCAACTTGAATTCAATTGTCCTTGATTGACACATTTCAGGGAATCATCCTCCAAGTGTGGGAAGTGGTCTCGGATTTGCTGAGTTGGCCTTTTCTTCGACTGCACAGATTTCGAAGGAAAAGCCACATAGTTGCGCAACTATTGAAGGAAAATTGGCACGATCATCAATTGTTAATTCAATGTACATTGGATCTTAGGAGAAATTAAAATTGTTGAACTTCATGATGTCTTCAGCTGAAAAATCTTCACTTGTTCATTATGCTGGATGACTTTAGGCGTCTTATGGATTGTAAAAATATGTGTACGATTTTCTTATGTTAACAATAGAAATCAAGGTGTTGATGGTGTTGGACCCACCAACATGTTAGGGGATATCCCTTGTAAGAAGTCCCAACTAGACCTCAAACCATTTGGAGTTGGAGTCCCAACAATGGGTAATAAAGCAATGCCTTAACTACGGTAGTGTGTAGAGGTAAGAGTGATAAATTTGTCGGAAGCAAGTGTGTGACCTTGCAGCGACTTAAGTGAGATGCATGGGGGTTCTAACTCATAGAGGGGAAAAGGAAGTATGTCCCTTAGAAGCCTGTAATAGTACTCAGCCTAAATGGAACACATGAGCAGAATGACATCACAAGCTGCAAAGCAGAATAGTCCACAAACCAAAGTGACGAGTTAAACTGACGACGGGTCTTCAACAAGATTCCTACAATCGAATACAAAATAATTCATACACAAATGCGTAATTTAAATAACATACATTGCTAAAGTAACCAAAATACATATGCATCAAAACTTTTTGGCTCAACTATATTATTAAGTGAAAGTTCCATCCATACATACACCATTGACAACCACTAACCCCAATAATGGAACAATACAATCAACACCGCCTACTCCTCTAAAGAGATGTACTCGCTCTACATTGTGGAAAAGCCACGGATCATCACAATGCTCTCTAAGCCTTCTCTAAGCAATGCCTAGCCAAAAGCTTGTACTATGAGTTATGATGTTCTATATATAGCAAAGGGTGGGGTAACACTTGACATTATCATTTTACTCTTGGACTACCCTCATGACTCTTCACATTACATAGTGACTGTTCGCATTCCACTAGTGACACTTGGAATTTCACTTACAACATAATTACAATCATACAATTTCCACATATACCCATGTGGGACAAAATAGGCTTGAGTCAGCCTAACAATACAAACAACATCACTCGGGGTCTTGGGGAAAGGCCAACTCGGTAACCTCCTCGTGGTGTCTTCGGTGACGAACTGATACCAAGCTTGGTACTGTGCTATTATGTCCCTGTATTGTTTGATGATGTCTTTATCAAAGCAGACTCTTTCCTTCAAGCTTCTGGGTATATAGTTCTGAAACCTTTGTCTATCTCATCCTGAAGCATGTGCAACACTGTCCTGAGTTTGGTTAGACCACTGATGTACTTCTGCAAGTTCTCTGTGCCTAGCTACAAGTCATCACTGGTGGCTTCACACATCAAATTCTCTATGTACTTTTCGACCTCCAACATGACTTGGTTCTTCCTCATGGCTTGGGTGAGGGTTCTAATTGAAGGGATCATGTGTGTCCTCAGTATGACATCCAAACTCCTGAACAATCATGCATAGGAAGCCTCAATGTTGGTGGTAAGAGGAGGGAGTTGCTCATAGTTCTGGATTAACATATAAATCTATGGTTTGTCTATCTTTGCCTACGGCTTCATCATCTTATGAAATTAAAGCAAGGATCCCTTGTACCTCATTGTCCATTCATGTACATGCGCGATAGTAGCATGGATCTCTTTGAGAGTTTGGGTTGTCTTCGTGCACTGATGCTAAAAATCATATAGATGGATAACCACTTTATGCATGATGACAAATATGCTATACAGTTTCCACATGGTGGTCTCCAAAGTTGATACTTTTACAAGTATCACTTTCTTCATTTTTGCCATAGCGGATCTTGTGGATTGCTCCGTTCTCTGCCTGGCCTCTTGCAAGTCCTTTGCCATCTGATCATTCTTTGCTATAAAGAACTTGATTGTTGAGCTCGTGGCTTTTGCATGTGCACAGGTGATGTGTGATCATCTGGGAGCTACTTTCTTTGTGCAAGTACAATCCTTTGTTGTGACTCATCAAATGATAGATTATACACGTCCATCACCAAATCATCATCAATGAGGACAACATTTCCTTAATCTCTCGAGACTGGTTGTGACTCTAGAGGTGGTAGATACTATGGTGTGACCTCGAATGCTCTCGACATGAGATCGGTGTCTTGGTCTTATGGCTCCTATTCCATCTCCATGTCTGTTGCTTCAACCATTTTCTCAACCTACTGAGTGAGTTCCCGAGCCTGCACCTTCTCACCCTCTTCTTCATCTATTGGCTAGTCTGATTATTCAAACTATATAGGCATAGTTTTCTCTGCTAGTGAACCTTGCCTTTCCTCCTGTTCCTATTTCTACTTCTCTTCCTTTTCTCTCCTCCTGAGCTCTTGCTCTGCTTTCAACTTCCTTTTTGTTTCTTACAACTTCCTCATTGTATCTTCCAACCTTTGTTTCTCTCTCTTCCTCCATTATACTCTCCTTTCGCATTGTCGCCTCTTCACCTCTATCTCCAAAGCTACACTCAACAAGAGGATCTTCTTTGAACTTGTAGCTTTCTTCAGCCTTTGTGCTCTCGATAATATTCCTCTTGCCTTTGTGTTGTGCCAATTTTCTGCTCACTATTATTGTTATTGTTGCTTCTTGTAGTGTTGCTTTCCATTCTACAGCCATGCTGACTGGTTCATTAAGCCCAGAGGAATTGTAGCAATACCTCCTAGGGTCTTCCTCTGGCCAATGACATGCCCCATGGATCCATGGATAATACACCTTCGCACAGTGGTTCTTTCATATGCATTGGGGATCATACAGATTGAAACTCTTGGTGTCGAACTCAAACTTATTCAAGTCCTCGGCCTCAACATCTGCATCCTTCAAGCTTTGGATCTTGTACAATCCAATCCACAAAGGAAGAGAAAGCCATGGTGCCTTCTTCCTCCTGTGCAGTCCTATTGATAACCTTGTGGAGATATGATACACAACCTCTTACATGAAAAACTTATCCGTGGAAAACCTTGGTAGCACATGCGAAGGCTTCTCTTCGCTAAACATCTTGATGAAGGTGCCACTGAGTGAGGAATACCAATCTGTAATGTTAAGCAATGCCTACATTGCTTCTTGGGACATGTAAGGTGGATCTTGTTCAAAGATCATATTGTAAACCGGGGTGATGAAGTGGTCAAACAACCTCGCCATGACTCCTTGGTAACTAAACTTAGAGAGCAACTTGTAATAGATGTTCACAACATCATCTGATGGTGTCCATGTCCAACCCATTCTAGGAAACTGTTGTTGGGCACAGATTGCATCAAGCAGGTACATAAACATATAAAATATCGCTTGCTCATCCATAGGCATATTTCAGGCATTAGACACATTCAATTTCAGCTGAAGAGGCAACATGTTTGAATGGTTGAATGACCTTCCTTGATTTTCCAATTGATCCAACATAACCACCCAACTCTGCAGAGAGGTCTTTGTTCTCTCTTAACCATACAAGCGGCATGCAAAGATGAACAAGACTTGGTAGGCCTTCCTGAGTGACTTAGTCTTGTAGAACTGGTTATGCATCACCTTGAACTTCGATGGCTCTTTTACCCAATGCTTCATGATGTCTCTAGTGTTCACATTACTGTTGGGAGTGTAGAACAATGCATCCATGTGGTTCATTGGTTGTGGGAAGTGATACATCTGATGGTAATTTTTTGACTTGAAGGTGGCAAGATGTGTTCCACTAGTACTGCTTAGTGTCATCGTCTCGGGATCGGTATTTGAGACAATTTAGTGAATGATATTCATGCATAGGAAGGAAAGGTACCTGCATGCAAACCTGTACAAGCCTGATTTGTGAATGTTGACATAGACCTATCGATTTTCTAGATATTCCTTGAAACTGCCTACAAATATGTCCTTTATTTCTTGCCATGTAATCTTCATGTCCTTTTCTATGAACAACTGCATGTCTACATATATGGGCAAGTTCATTGGCAGCAATTCAACCGTATATCTAGTACTGCTCTTTACAATATCTTTTGATATAGATCTCTTGGAAACCATGTTTCCTATACTACTGAGAAGCTACTCAACAACTGATGTACTTGGAGAAAGAGTGGCACTCATGGTAAATAAATTTTAGCTTAAAATAAAAGCACTTAAAATTCTAATATGTTGGGTGTGGAGCATGATTGTTTAAAGGTCTTTGTTTCAGCCAGATGTATAACTCAGGAAGTTTGTACACCCTCCAAGTGGGGGGGGGGGACTTGTCCCCCCGGTGGGAGTTCGGGGGGGCCAATCCCCCCCCGCTTGGGGGTCCGGGGGCCAGCGGTCCCCTAGCGGGGGTTTCGGGGGCAACACCCCCTAAGCTAAAAACAGATGTAAAATTTCCATGTTAAAGTATAGTAATTTCTAGTCAATCTGGGTATTCATTAGGTAGATGATCTGACGATGGAACTTATGCTTAGTTTAGGGTTTTTTGCGCTAGAAGGCAACCCCTCTCTTTGTATGAGGGCATTATATTTGAGGCTGTGCAATATATGTGTATTATCTGAGCAAGAAACAAAGAGGTGAGACTGTGAGAGAAACAAAGGATATTACAATGGATCTGCTATAGATTGTGTCTCTTCATTTTGTTGTATAATAGAAAGGAAGGACTAGCTGTTCGGGGTGGACGTAGCCCAAACTGGGTGAATCACGTATATCTGTGTCTCTCTAGTTTTATGTGTTTATATTTATGCAATATTTTATGTGTTCCATTGCTCTTTAATATATAATTTTCTAACAACTGGCATCAGAGCCGAAGGTCTATTTGGCTGATAAACTCGCAAGAAAGAAGGGTTCCTCGTTCGAGTGGGAGAAATGGTGGAAGATGGTAAGTTTAGGGTTGAGAAATTTAACGGCCAAAACTTCTCGTTGTGGAAGATGCAGACAGAAGATTATCTGTATCAGAAAGATCTGTACCTACCATTGGGCAGAAAAACAAAGATGCTGACGGGTATGACAGATGAAGAATGGAACCTTCTAGATAGAAAGGCACTCAGAACAGTACGGTTGTGCCTCACAGCATCGATCGCCTTCGACATTTCGAAAGAAACAATGACAGAGGGTTTGATTAAGGCGTTGGAGAAACTATATGAAAAACCCTCGGCATCAAACAAGGTATTTCTTATGAAACGATTATTTAATATGAAGATGTCAGAAGGTGGATATGTTGCAGACTATTTAAATGATTTTAATACTATTACAAGTCAGTTATGTTCTGTAGGAGTAAACTTTGATGATGAAGTTAGAGCTATGTTATTCTTGTGCTCATTGCCAGAAAGTTGGAATGTTTTAGTAATGGCCATTAGTAACTCTATTTCTGGATCTAGTACTTTAAAGTTTGATGATGTTGTCAGTGCTATCCTTAGTGAGGAAATGCGACGGAAAAGCTCTGGTGAGACATC